>BJCM01064874.1:0-11328 GCA_018326385.1 Flaveria bidentis | reverse complement strand
TATGTGTATATATATATATATATATATGTATGTATATATGTATATATATGTATATATATATGTATGTGTACATATATATAAATACATATGTATATACTAGGTTAGAACCCCGTGTATTACACGGGTTTAATAAATAAAATATTAAATAACTGGTATTGAAAATATAATAATTATAAAACGATATGATTGAAATTACATATGAATAATAATATAAGTAATAAAACAATGATATCATTATTTTAAACTTTTGTTATTAAACCGTAATTGCATTTTTAATAAACATTTTATGGCAAAAACAAACCATTTTAAAAAAATATCAATATCAAAAAATTTCTTATTATAACTCCTAGTTTTAGTTATTTTGTTTTATAAAAAAATCATTTAAAAAACCATTTTAAAATACTTCATATTTAAAAGCATGTTTGTTGTTTTAGAAAATTTTATTATTTTTAAATTTTTGTTTATTTAAAAATTACATCTATAAAAGCATATCTTTCCTAATTTATTGAAAAACAATTTTTAATCTCAAAAAAAATTAAATAGCACTATAAGTATTTAAAGTAATTGTTTAATAAGAGAGCAAAGCGGGAAAATTAAAATTAGATGGTCTAGAATTGTGTTAAGTGGCATCTTAAAACCTTCTTTTATTATAATAGATAGATATAAGGGAGAGATCAAATAAGAACTAACTTTATAATTAAAAATAATGAAAACTCCTCCTAACCATTCAAATGTTTTTGTTTTAAGTTTAATAATTTTTATTTAAAAGGTTAAGAAGGTCATTTTGATACTTTTTTAATTTTAGTAATTTTTAAACTCTTAATTTCTCTCATTTTTTAACTTAACTTATTATTAATTCTCTCATCTTTTACCATCTATCTAACAAGAAAAAACATCATAACTCAAATGTATATTTATTATTCAAATTAAGATTATAGATCCAAGTTGGTAAGATGGCTCATGCATTAATTTTGAAAATGATGTTTAAATCAAGAATATGATTTTCGCTTGTGTGGATCCCAAATTAAAAACAATAAAATCGATTATTTCTACAATATCTGAATGGGTTTATTAACAAAGTTTATGTGTAATATTTATGCACATGGATCGATGCCTTTACCAACATAGTTGATTTAATATCACCATTTCTTATATTATACTAAGTTTATTATGTTTTTATTTCTCTTCTATTTAGAAATATTTTTTTTGTTTCATATGTAGAGTTAGTTTTCAACTATTGTTTTTTCTTGTTATTGCATAAAAGTTTTATTATGTTAAGAAGACTATTAGTATATGTTAAAATTGATAAATAAAGTATGTTTAAGAATAGACTTACACATTTGTTGATTGGTGTTATGTACAAATGACCTAATTATTGTTTTAAATAAACAAACTTAAACCTGCAATTGTTATCTTTTTTAAATGATTTGCTAGGATGTTTAAATCAACCTTGATTTTTGTTCTAAAAATATAAAACATTGACTATTTATTCATCTTTTTTGTAGTGAGTTGAAAGTGAAACATGATGAATCCGAAGGTGATGACCATGATGAATCGAAGATAATGTATCAAAGATGATGACAGGTCGAGCGATTACTGAAGTGTTTGGTTTTGACTACAAAGAACACAATGAACAAGACACACACAGTTTTTACGTATATGTAACATTGTCAATACGTATATGTAACACTGTCGGTACATATACGTAACATTGTCGATACATATACGTAACACCGTCGGTACGTATACGTAACACTATCGATACGTATACATAACACTATCAGTACGTATACGTAACACTATTGTTACACTTACATAACAATATTTGTATATTTAATTTCTGTTTATGTTTAGTGCATTTTACTTATATTTAATGGTTCAGGTCTTTTAATAGTTCAAACATCTTAATGGTTTAGCACTTAATCATTCAAAATTTGTCAAACAGCCCATTGAACCAATAAGATGTCTGAACCATTAAGGGCTAGTATAATGTCTGATCAATTCAGATAAGATGTCTTAATCATTCAACATTAGATTTCTTAACCATTCATCATTAGTATAATGTTTAACCATTCAAAATCAAATGTTAAACCATTCAGACATTTGCTTGTAAAAAAACAGTCTAAATCATTAAATGTTGAACCATTCAAAACTCTGAACTATTAAAAGGTTTATTCAGAGGCTGATTCAGATAATAACAAAAAATCCCTACCTTTCCAAAACACTCTTTTATCTTTGGTTTAATAATTTTGTAGCATATTCATTATTTATTAATCTTAAGAAAATTGTGTGACCTGTCAACATAACATTTCGTCTGTGATCTATTCAAAAGATTATCAGCCTAACATTATATTCATTTTCAATCATTACTAAATCTTTCGATCAATCTATTTTTCCAATCAATTTTCTATTTCATAGAAGTTTTTACTTTATTCAATCCATTCTATTACTTGATTAACATTAATAGGTTGTATGTCAAAGTCATAAACATTTTAATATAGCACGAGACTATTTTCAAATCTTTCATGACATTTGTGTGTTCTTACATTCCTTATCGATGGGCAAACCGCAATAAATATACATAACATATGAAAACATATCACATGTTATAATGTTGCTAGTCAATGTTATTTATTATGTACACTTAGGCTAGCATGTGACATTTTTACTTTGATAAGGTGTTAGGACCATTTATAGTCCGGTCAAAAGTAAAAACTAAATAGATCTTTTTGCCGTTGTGGATCATCACATGAATCCAAACCACAAAACACATCCATTACTTCTCCCCCAAAATCTCAAACTTGTACTCTCATTCAAACAAAAACTAATACCCAAAACACCACCACCAAAAACCTCTATTCATCGTTATTCATTTACCATAATCGTGTCTAAAATGGCTAATGATATCACTGCATGCGGTAGTCGAAGATGAACAAAATTTGATAACATGGGTCATATAATATTTAGAAGCAGGGATAATACTTTTGCATATGCAAGTGAGATGTATTCCTACATAATTGTCTCTTTAAATTTTCTTATGGTTTTCTAGGACAAGCAAGATAATTGCTTCTTGTGGCGTTTGTATACCTTTAAAATGACGTAATACGACACATATCATGTCATGCAAAACATGCATTTTGTGAGCGATAACTCCTCTAATCTGACAACAAAACCTTAAACTTGTGATGTTTAATGACTTAACTTATTGGTTATTGTTCGTTTTTGAACTCGTTACCCTTGCAAAACCTTCTCTTTGAAGATCGGATTAGTTTTGAATAAACTTATATACTTCTACACAAAAACTTGTTTAATTGACATCGGTGATTTTAGGATTTTAGCATTCCAAACAAACTATCCACTTACTTGATTGATCACCTTACGTTATTACACATCAGTATTTGATTAAGATAACAAGAGCTTTCATTTATGTAATTGGGGTTTCATAAACGTTTGAAACCATTATTAACCTTTCGTTTTGTCTAACCCACCGAGAATGTAGAAATTAAAAAAAAAAAAAAAAAAGAAATTAACCCGTCGAGAATGTAGAAGTCTCAATAATATTAATTGAACGTTTTTATTTATTACCACAAATACAACGGTTTAAAACTTCTGTTATGAGCTTCAAAAGCACGATTCGTTATAGTAAGTCATGTTCATAAGTAGGTAAATATATAAACGTTATTGTTATATCTTTAGAACAGCATCTTACACCTTCTACTCCTACTCTTAAATCTACACCTTTCAAAGATAAATCACATAAGAATGAGACGTATTTTCATCAAACCTTGAAGTTCCTGAAAGTTGGATTAAATTTGAAAAAAAAATTACTCAATTTAAAACAAATTTCATAATTGTTTTGTTTAATCACTGAGCTTTGTCTAGTTATATAACTTTTTATAGAAATTCAACAATATAAAATAACCATTATATTGATTATTAACAAAACTATATACTCAAAAAATATGATTCATTTTTTTCCTAATAGAATGATAGCCAGTTTCGATTTGTCTAAACCTATCCAACTCATTTGGCTAGTTTGTTTCATTACTCAATAGACCAAAAAAAAATTTTTGCTCCGTTTAGTTTTCTACATTTGTATGAAATTCGTTGTTCTACGATTCTTTAAAAAAAATTATTTTTACCAGAATAACAAAAGTTTTCAAATGGATGAGATATCCTAAAGGTTAAAAAAACCATAACAAGTTTTCAAACAAAGATCATTAAGTGATGGTGTTTTTCTAAAAGGTTTTGTTCCAGAATTTATGTAAAACATAAAGGATTGGTTTTTTTATTTATTTGAAGGTTTGGTTTTTCGACACCTCTAGCTTAATACGATCGAATACACATGTAATAATCTTACAACAATGATTGAACCAAAAATTTTTGTAACACATGATCACAATCAAAATCAAATGTAGTTTATATATATAAAACACTAAACCATTAACGGATTACCTAGCTCTGCCATCGTATCTCATAACACCTGGTGCATATCTCACATCATCAAAAAAACCACCATCTTCTAGGTCGACGACTCCTCTGTTAATACATCAAAATAAATCACAAACTTAAATTAACCAGAAAACACAGAGACCGTAGCTGCAAACAAAGAGGGAAGAAACCTTTTGATTGTTTTTAGGGGGTCCAGTTAATATTGGTTGAGGTAGAACACCATTTTCCATGTTCTGAACGTAAGGTTGTAGTTTCTCTTCCAACATCTTGTTCAACTGGGAAACACACACAATACCAACATCATACACACGCTAGTTCGGTGCAATCTCACGTAATAGTTCTACTTATTTTGTTAACTATTACCTGTTCTTGGCGCCATTTTGTTTCCCACTGATCGTCCAAAATCTTTTCTGCAATTTCTCTTTGGGCATTCAGAAGAACCGTCATTTCATACAACTTTTTAGGATCTTTTAGGTCCTCCTCACTCCATGAAGATGCGTTTAGTGGAACGTTGAGTTCCTGCACACTCAAATGTCACAATATCAAATCACATTTAACGCATCTACCAGTTATTAAAATGGACGAAACATACCACACTTAAAACAACCTATTTTAAGTGAAGAAATGAACACATACCCCCCAGTTTTGAGGTCGTGGTGGTGGATTAAGCTTCATGACTTCCGTCTCTAATGCAGCTTTTGCTTTGTAGTAAGGTATGTTCTTAACTACCACTGGATCATTCCTTGCACGTTCTGGATCCATTGAGATCAAGCCCTGAACTCAATAACAAAACTTGTAATTAATTAACTGAATAAATAAAGTTTCAGGTTGATAATTATGTCTCACTTCTTGCAAGTACTCCCATCCAGGCTTTCTCTTGGCTACAGCATCTCGAAGCTGATCATACCGCATATTTTCCTGAATGTAAATTATAAACACAAAACAATAGTCAATGGCAACAAAGGAAGCAACTAATTGTGACTAGTATTGTAATTTAATGGGAACATATTTTAGGTTAATCAAGCATAAAAAAAGGAAAGAAACCTTGTATTGCCACCAAATTTTCTGCTTGACCTCGTCATCAAATTCGAATCCGCCCATAATCTGGGGCATTGTGATCAACCAAAATGCAGCAATGCTGGGGTCTTTCATGCTGTCGATAATATGCTGAAAAGTGCATTTGATGTGAGGATAAATTTATAAAACATTACCTATAACCCACAGATAACTGTTAAAGGGTGATTTACATCATGACACCAACCTCGTAAGGATAGTCCATTTTTTTCATTATGTTGTATGCTTTCCATGGAGGATCAATAATCTGCAGAGGGGTAATATTAAATACAAGCTCTGAGCACTGATAATACACTTATATAAGTTAAGGCCAAAACGTTTAGAACTAAATTTCAAATTGTAAGAAATAAAAGATAATCGATTAATTTTGAAGTACTTACATCATCAGCAGAAATCCTGACTTGTAATTTATCCTTGCACTCAGGGCATTTCATCACACCCTGTGACATTATTAAGCCAGTGTTACATGGGAGCACTCAAAATATTAAATTATTATTACCTTTTTAATGTGCTTACAGATCCATCACAGGTGTCACAGTCTTTGGTGGGCAATGGAACATTAAGATCCATGGAGGCTGGAAGATGCACAAGCTCTGCTCTATTCTCAGCTATGGCATCTGCAATAGCTTCAGCCGTTGCTTTCTCTCCACTAAAGACATTTTTTAACATATTTAATTGTGTTAAAGCCTAAATATGGTCATAATGATATCAAGAAGATAGATTATCTACTCATTAGAATGCAACGCGATTGACATTATGTCTGCTGAATTCACCTTCTTAATGTGTAGTTTTTCACCTGGTACATGACTTTCCCTGTGCCTCTGCACATTGTACACCTTAAAGCATTCCATCCATTGCAAGTTTGACAATTTCTGCAGTTTGAAGCCATACAAAACCGTAGCAAAGATGAGAAAATAAAACGCTGATAGGCTCTATTATCATATGCATACAATTATAAGCTACAAGAAGTGGTTCAGCAGTTTGCTCAAATCCACCATCATTGCTAGGGCTATTTTATGCTTTAATGAATTTTAGTCTACAAACTACAGATGACAATTATAATATGTTTAATTGGTTGATTTGGGTTATATTTTATCTCTAGTGTATCCAATGAGTGTAAAACTGTAAAAAAAAAAAGCTAAAAATGAAATGGGTCGAGCAGGCCATAAAGTCGAAAACACCCAAAATGTTTTCAAATGTACTCGACCTTTTGCAAAGCTTTAGTGTCAAAAAGAATCTTAAATGAGGAGGGACAAAAGGTGTTATAGCCTTGTAGGTCAACCTATAACCTGATCCATATGACTTATACAAAAGAATTTACTTGTTTTCATCCATTATCCAACCCGCCTATCAGCTCATTTTGCCACTTTTACCACGTACCAAACAAAATTAAGATAATCACTAGGTTAGTTTGGCCAATTCCATCTCAGTGGACCACTTTATATGTTGCAATCAATCCCATATGGAACTATTTTAAGTTGAAATGAGCTAATTAAAAAGATGAGCGAGTGTTTCATTACATCTATGACCTTAGTGTGAGTAAAACTCAAAATGAAAAAAAAAAGAAAGAAAAAAGACCATCCTTCAATTCGTAGGATGAATGCATGTCAACGAGCATAGAATCCAAAAAATGGTCGAAAATGAATCAATGCACACACTAAATCTTCTCAAAGTGTTATGTATCATAGGTATAGAAACAACCTTTCATCATATAAAGTGAATTCTCTTCCCTATTTCATGTATAAATTCTCAAGAGCAGTTCAAAACAAGAAAAAAATGAACTTTAATCAAAAAGTCCTCATATGGATATGGCAATTCGATGGTTCATCACCATATATTTCAGTACGTGAAATAGGCGATAAATGAAAGTAGAAATAACTATCAAGTCTCCACATGAATCAAAGCAAAACCAACCTTTGACATATCACTTTCTTCCCCAACTCCAGTGCAATATCACAAGTCCCAAGTGCAGCAACCGCCTGAATACAAACAACAATATTACTAAATTAGTTCCATCCCACTAAACCCTAATTAGCTTTTAACATAATAACATCAACACCAACACTCAACGAGAATATAAATCTCTACAAAATTGCTTGCAAAATAAGAGCTGAAACATGAACTCACAGACGATAAAATTGAAATTAAATTAACCTTACAGGACGATTCAACATGATAATACCCATTTTGAAATCCCAATTCAACAAATCGACAAATATGAAAAACAATTGACGATAACTTACGAAGATTGCGGAGTAGGAGAGCTTAGAGATGAACTCAGGGATGCCGAAACCGCGAGGAGCAGAGCCAGAGATGTCATTAGCGATGGTGAAAGGGGAAAGTATGACTCTGATTGGTATGTCGAGCAAATGAGCCAAGGGTTCACCTAAATGGCGATTGATGAACTTGAATTGGTTGTCGAAGAGTTGCTTTGTGTTGTTGACGAACTTATCAGTGCCTTTCCCCATTGTCGAACGTCGTCAATGGATAAAGCACAGGCCCTGGGTCATGTGATGATGTTCATGTAGCCAATTGCTTTATGGATTGCGTTGTTCTGGACCCGATTGTTTATACCCGGGGACTCGGGCTGCACCGTAACCAGACCGTTGTTTATGTATTTTGTAGGGGTAACTCTACACTGGATCGGACCGGCCGGATAAGTGTCTGAACCAGTCTACATTAGTTTGTTTTGAAGACATTCGACTAGTCAGTTCGTTTCGAATAGATGGTTAGACCGGATTTTAGTATTTTTTTTAATTTTGAATTTTAATGGATAATACGAAAACTTGAACAAGCATTTATGATTTTGAGGTATTCGATTTGTATCTTGGCCGACAACAAACACGATTTCGTCAGACCGCTTACGTTCGTTTTGTGTAATTTCATCAGACCAGTTACGTCTGATTTTGTTAATGGAATTTTTGATCATGTATCTTTTTGTTCGATTTCAAACAATATACGTACTCCTTTGATTCAATGTTATAATTCCTTGTTTTGAATATTATGTTCCAAGAATTCTCATGGTTTTTTTGTGAAGATTGAACCCTTTTACACAGGCTCAAACCTACTGTATGTTGTCAAACCTATTATTTTTTTTGTTTCAGGTTGTCTTTAGTATGTCTGATTCATTGTATGTGGTTGTTTACTATCATGTTTAATTCGATTTCTATATAATGCATTGTATGTGAATGCTTCTTAGCAATATTTGATGCAGTACCACAGATCTACTTTTTATTTGTTTGGGTTGTTAATCTTGGGTTAAACACACTAATAAGGTTAATCATGTTCAGTTTATCTGATTAAATTTATGATGCTATTATATTAACACATTGGTCAGGTTAGTGGGGTTGGATTACAATTAATTGTATGTTAGTTTAGGTTCCTTTTCTTAATGGATGGTGTTCTTGTATAATGGATAGTGTTCTTGAATAATGGATAGTGTTCTTGAATAATGGATGTTATTTTGAGAGTAATTCAAATTGAATATTGTACTTATTCAAAGTATAAGATTTGTAACTAATATTTTTATGGATATATTTCTAATATGAATTTTGTTTTATGATGTAAATGGATGTTGTTCTTGATCTTGCAATTTCTATGAAAATTACTTTTAAATATGGTTTTTGTGCGAACCTCGCTATTTGTTTTTGGTGATATATTTTGTTTAATATCAAAGAACCTTAGTCGATAATTTTTATAGTAGAAAATGCCCATTAGATAACCTATTCTGATTAATTCTTATGCCATATTGTAACCTACATGAAGTTGTTGCTTAGTTTAGTCGGCTTGGTTTGATAACATTTTATTAGTGCTTATGACCAAACAAACATGAAAGTATTTGGGAATTAGGCTACCTGCCATTAAAATCCTGTCATTTGACAGTAGTAAACTCTATATTGATCTTTCTTTTTTGTTTTATGAATTTAATCAATCATTTGAATTTTGTATTGGTAGAATACTATTTTCATGTATTATATTATAACATAATTATAATTTCCTAGCAATGTTTTTCTTATGGGCAAACTATGATGACAACGGATGATCATGTCAAATGGGAAGTAAACATCCAAAGACTTGTGAAAGTTTATTATTTTTATGAAGGATGGGATACGATCTACAAGTAAAGACAATTTGAACAAAACACTATTTTCGTATTTGACATACTAGAAGATTTTACTTTGAAGATGTCTTTTTGGCGACCTCAAAAATCTAGATACATCTATGACTCTTTTCCATATGTGATGTCTGATATGGAATGTCCTTCCTTGGTATGTTTATTAAATGTATTTGTTTAATAACCTTCTTTACATATTTACATATAAACACATGTATAACTAATTTATGTTTCTTGCAGCTATTACCTATGTAGTATGTTAATCGGCACATTGGTAAAGATGTTAACATCTTACCAATAAGCATACGAATATTTCCAAATCTTACCTCGATATGTATGTTGAGGGTTGTAAAGACGGTAGCTTCTTTTATGTAGATGGATAGGATAAACTAAAAACTAATATACATTTACCATTTGGTTATATGTTGTTTTTTAAGTATATTGGCAATCGTACTTTCCATCTACGTGTTTTCAGTCCAGACGGTCTTGAATTATTCTCTCCCGTTGAGCATGAAAATACCTCTCATATGGAACCAAAGGTTTTTTATATATTTTATCGTATGTATAGGTATAATTTTTTTAAAATATTAAACAATTATTTCTTCCTTTCACATTAGGTCACATGTCCGGAACACATCTCTATTCCAGATCAAACTGAAATTACATATCCTCATAGGAACTTTACATCACATGTAAGTGTTTATTGATAAAAGTATTTTATAAATACTTATTGTATTCTTAATAAGATAACAACACTATTTCATTTTTCAGGATCCTAATGTGGATGCTGATTTGGAATCCAAATCAATAAACATTTACATGTGATGTAAAGTTCCTTCTATGAAGATATGTAATTTGAGTTTGACCTGGAATAGAGGTGTGTTTCGAACATGTGACCTAATATGATTGGAAGAAATAAATGTTTAATATTTTAAAAATAAATATACCTATACATTCGATAAAATATGTAAAATAACCTTTAGTTCAGTATGAGAGGTATTTTCATGCTCAAGGGGAGAGAATAATTCAAGACCATCTGGACCGAAAACACGTAGATGAAAAGTATGATTGCCAATATACTTAAAAAATAACATATAACCAAATGGTAAATGTACATCAGTTTTTAGTTTATTCCATCCATCTACATAAAGAAGCTACCGTCTACAGCCCTCAAAATACATATCCACGTAAGATATGAAAATATTCGTATGCTTATTGGTAAGAACTTAACATCTTTACCAATGTGCCGATTAACATACGGCATAGGTAATAGCTGCAGGAAACATAAATTAGTTATACATGTTTTTATATGTAAATATGTAAAGAAAGTTAATAAACAAAATGCATTTAATAAACATACCAAGGAAAGACATTCCATATTAGACATCACGTATGGAAAAGAGTCATAGATGTTGTCAAACCCTCAAAATCCACGTGCGGAGTTTTACCGCGAGGCGTGTGAACAAACCAGGATCACAGTCAGTAGTTACTCAGAACGACACTATATGCCAACATCAAAATAAAATCAAACAAAGTTTAAACTTGAAACTGTGCGGAAGCGTTTTGTAAAACAACCCAAAGAATATAAATGCATACTATGGCAAAACATGCGTCAACCTAAATGAGTAAACATTAACCATTAAAAACAATAAAGATGTCTTGAAGACCAAGTCTTAGAATGCAAGGTG
>BJCM01064873.1:0-24243 GCA_018326385.1 Flaveria bidentis | reverse complement strand
ATAATTCTTATGATTTCTTTGAAAAATTACAAATATTTTCTATAATTTTTGAACATATGCACATTTTTTTTAACACATTTGTAATTAATTTAATCGGAAATACACATGTTTTTAAAAAATGATTTATCATGATCACACAAAAAAATCAAAAGGTATATCTTCTAAATTGTGAACATGTATTGATTTTAAAATCTTATTTTGTATTCAGGTATCACGGTAAATATTTAACATTACAAATATAAGTTATTGGTTTTTTTTTATATATTTAAATGAATATGTGAAAAAAATAGATCTTTAATAAATTTGACATAACAATAATAGACAAAAAGAATGCTATATGTCTCAAATATAAATCTCAGTTTTCTACATTTAAAAAGGTTTTAAAAAACATTTGTGAAGAATTAAAAAAACATTTTATTTTAAAAGAAAATTTAATTTTAAACGGGAGGTAAAAAAAAAGATTTGGGTTTATAAAAGGTTTCCATTTAACCCTCTTTAAAATACCATTATTAAATTAAAGCTAGAACTTTTTTTTTCCAATAATATTATGAGTGAGAAAAGGAAAGTTTTTAAAGAAATACACAGGTAAATATTTTTCAAAACACCTATTATGATAAATAAAATTTGTAACAACACCATTCTAGAAAAAAACTCAGCAGAGTCGTATATTGAGAAAATTACAAGACTCATCCATTTTGTTATATATTTTTAACACGTTGATATAATCAGTGGCTTAAATATAAAGTGGTATGTTAGTAATAATCTGTAAATTTAAGACTAGTTATAATTATTAGGTTACAAAGGGTATTGTAAGTAATAAATTAAATATAAGAGTAAATTACTATCATGCTTAAAATAATTATTTTTATTAAAAAACTTAAAAATCACACTTTTAGTTCAATAGTTTCAATTAATTGATGATTTTCATTCACTCCATTAACATCGTCCACAGATTCCGTAAGAGTCCCTTGTATGCCCCTCACATAATGGGCATTTTAATTATTTGAACTTGAAAAAGAAAACCTTTTATGGTTCCCATTTTCTAGACTAGACACCTACAATCGATTGACTTCACAACCTATAATCATTTGTCGATTGGCTTCATAAGCTACGACTCCTCGTTGGTCGACTTCACAACCTACGACTCCTCTATCGATTGGCTTCACAAGCCATGACTTCTCATCAATTGACTTTACAGACCTGCGGCTCCTCTATTGATCCTTCAAATAATCTGTTGTCATGGTTGTTTCATTATGGTATGTATCAAAACAAGAATATGAGTTCGATCCTTACCAAGTTTATGGTGAGTATGCATGCATTACTTTTCTTCTGAATTGTTTTCACTACCATTGTAAATCTTATGGTTGTTTGATTTTAACTGGGACAATATGTAATTTTCATCATTTAGTCTTTTTTACTGTATTTTTTGTTATTGCATTTGGTTTTATGAATTAAAATGACAACAACAAAACATCTTATATAAAAAAAGTTTTTTTCTCAAGTTAAGTAGATTAAAATGCCCCTTATGTGAGGGGCACATGAGAACTTATAACACAATCCATGGATGTGATAATCACTTGAAAATTATTACTTAATTGAAACTATTGGACTAAAATGTTTTTTTTACTTTTGGATAAAAACATTTACTTTTAACAAACCATTGAGATGAAAATAATAATTCACTCTTGATAAAAATTTCCAACCTCCAATCTTCTTGCTCTGCTTTTCTTTATTTTAGCCCCTAATTGGTTAAATCGATTCATGGTTATCTCCATATTTATTAAAATCTAACTCATAATTATTTGGATATTCCAAAAACTGTTATTTATTGTCAGTCATCATCTGAGTTGTTCAATCAGTGTTGACATCAATATAAGACTAGCTCATTTGATAGAAATATTTGATTTTTTACATAGAAGGTTTTGTATTTAAACTTATATATGATGTAATTTAGTTTAAAGTAATTTAGAAGTAAAGTAAATTTGTTAGATAAAAAAAACCAGTGTTGACATGATTGGTTTTTGTCTTTCTCAATTGCACAAGAACTACGAATGTAAAAGAAAAAGCAATTATAATTGAGAGATGGCCGAAGAAAGTAATAGTAAGATGATTTCAAACATGTTTAATATAAATTTAGTAAGTTTTCATCGATAGAGATCTTGTGTGTTCTATTTTAGGTTCTTCATATTTTCTTATTATTTTTTCTTTTCCTTCCATCTTCTCTCATATTATTTTTCAAACTTACAACAATGACCCCAACTCCCCAAGTATGATCTTCTTTAATCAAATGTTATTGTGTTAATATCTTTTTAATTTTGTTACACTTACTAGGTTTACTCTTTAAAAAATGTAGAATAACTAAAAACAACTAACATTCAAAAAGATTAATCTAAGGCCCTTAAAGATGCTTTCTAGTGAAGTTCTGTAAAACCATCATATAATAGCATGATTGCATGAGGAATAAACATTTAACAACACATAGTATTAACGATTATATAATTATTTCCGTAAGAATTAACTAAAACAAATAATAACTTTGATTAATAACTATTGCATACTTATTTGTATCAATTTTTTAATGACCTTGATTTTTGTCATATGCTTCATTAATTTACACATATATAAAAGAGTTAATTACATTAATGGTCTTTGTGGTTTATTAAAAATAATAGGTTTGGGTATTAGTTTTTCGTAACAGGTTGATGTATTGTAATTTCAATTTTATAACAAAAATGGGTATTATGACTAACAAACATTAGTTTCTCTGTTAAATTAAAAGAAAAGGACTAAAATACCCTTGTGGAGACTATTTTGTAATTCTATATGTCTCTTTTGTTTAGGGACCATTTGTGTAATTACGTATAAATAAATAAAAATCTACCCCCTACCTACAATCCCCACTCACATCCCTCTTAGAAATCAAACCACCATCACCGCGAATCCATCACCACCATTACCCACTGTCGCTGCTGCCCACCACTCCCAGTCAACGCCCATTTTAGACCCCAAATCATCATCGAAGATCCTAAACTTATCATCAAAACCCACCTAAAAACAAGAAGTGAATGATGGAAACCGATGTAGGTTTGTTACATGAGAGATGGTGGAGATGGTGGCAATCGATAAAGATGGTGGTGATGGCGGGTGGTGGGTGGTCACTATTAGGGTTTTACAGGGAAAAAGGAAAAGGCATTTGGTGAAGATGGTTGATTGAGATGATGATAACAGTACCGTAGATGAATAGCGGTGGTGTGAGGGTATACTGATGGTGTGATGGCCGGTGGAGACGACCAACGACAACGGTGGTCTGAGGGTACCAGGGGTGTCATGGCTGGCGACGGTGATGTGAGGGTACCACTGTTGTGATGGCTGGTGTTGATAGCCAGTGATAATGATGGTCAGGGACGGTGGTGGTGATGGCTAGGGATAGTGGTGGTAGTGATGAAAGTATTGATTATTTTGTATATATATGTGTGTATATATAGAGTTTTATATAAATATATTACTTTAACTTAATTACACAACCAGTCCCTCTAATTTACACAAGTAATCCCATAATATGAAAAGACTAAAATACCTTTAAACTTAACATAAAATCTAACGTCTGTTAGTGTTAATATTCAAATTTGTTACAAAATTAAAAGTGAATACTCGAACTTGTTACTTTTTTTGCTTAGTACTCAAACCTGTTATTTTATATAAACCAATGTGACTATTAACTCTATATAAAACAAAGTTAAATGTATGTTAATAGCTAATTCAAATATATGTAAATGGTAAATTTAACATATGAAATATATAGTTCATTTCTTTATTTTCTAGTGGTTTTTAATACAATCAATACAACTTTTGTTATTGTTGTTTCAGGCTTTTTGTTTCATGCTTTTGTTTCATAGATGTTTTTATTTTTATATATGTTAAGCGATTTATTTATCTAATCAAGAAAAAAAATTCGGCTCCCTTTAAAACTAGGGTCTGTGTAGTCACCCACCTGATACATTCTCTAAGACTAGCCTAACCAAAACATTTCAAACATTCTCAAAGTTACATATACACTACCTCCACATGCATTACATAAATCTATAAAAATTTAAAAAGAGATCAAATACAACTCGTTACAATTTTCACACATTTATGAACTTGATAAAAATCAAGTTTTAGATCGATAAAAGGTCAACTTATTTGTAGTTTCACTACTTGACACAGTGAAAACTATTTATTGATATATGATTTACCAAACTTAATGTAACACAAAATTTTAAATTGATCATAAAAGGGTTTACAAGTTTTCTAAGGTATAGTTTTTACTTTTTATTTATAAATTAACCACAAAAGTTTTGTAGTTTAAAGTTTTGCCATATAGTTTTATTTTTTATTTCTCATTTGAATAATTACCATATAACTTTAACTAAACTTACCCCATAAATAATTTTATGTTTTTAAGGTTGATCACAAAAATCTTATTCTTTGAGTTTGGCCACAAATATTTTTTGCCCTAACTTTATTCATATTTAGAATGAGGATGTTGTTAACCACTCTTATTATACATTTCAACTTAACTTCTAATTGAAACACAAGTGTACTAGTAGACAAACTAATTCACGCTTTTGTTTATATATATATATATATATATATATATATATATATATATATATATATATATTGTTTATATATATATCTATACACATATATATAACGCATATATATAGTGACAAGGTTTATTCTTTTTGTCTGAAAAATTCTCAAATATATTGTTGCGACATTTTTATTTTTATCTATATCTTGACATAAATATATCATAAACAAACATTGCAAATTTCACACAACTTCAACAACCTCACAACACGTAGGTTTACATCTAGCGGTTAATAAGATTTATAGGATCTCTTCTGGTATCCAAAACTAACTAGTAGTAATGGTTCAACAAACTAAAAAATACTTATGTTTGCAAACCCATGAGAGACAGGTTTCAAAACCAATCATTCTTACTTTGCACCTTGAAAGACAACAAAACCATATATTTTATACACTTAACACTTGGCACTCATTGCGGTGGAGATCCCTAGTCCTCATAGACATACCCTTTTGAACACTTGAAACCATGTTCTTTAGCCAATCAACTATTTTCTAAAACCACTTTGTGATGTGTGGATCCCTATATTACTTTATAGCGTGAATATAAGGAGTTGAATAAACTTTAAAAGCAATTTGTTACACAAAACATGCGCAAAAAGGTTAAAAGTATAAGGATTTATGAAATAAAAGCCATAAAAGAGGAAAAGTTTCATGTTATATTTAATGTGTTCAATTCAACTTCATTCATTGTATCATGCATCGTGCTACCTTCACTTTTGTTTACTTTAGTTTCTTCCATGATTAAGGTTTTTTTTCTAAAGAAAACAAATACACACAAATTACAAGAACACACACATATGACAAAAACATAAACATATGACTTATATGTATATTGACATTTAATATATAACGAATTTTAAGTAAAAAACATTTGGATCCATAAAAATACCTATATTTGTTTTTAAATTGTCATACATACATACATATATATATATTATATGTGCACGCGCGCGCGCACATACACACGATGGTTATATAAACATATAAGACGGTTACGTACTTTATCTATTTTTCTTTTACACTTAAAGCATTATCTTTAGTTATAACTTATTTACATTTTTTTAATTGATTTAAGTTTATTTGTTTTCTTAAATTAACATTCTAAGAGTAGATATTGTGTTCCTTGTTTTACTTTAAGGAATCCATATATACATTGCACTTATCATTTCATCGTTGTTAAGTGGAGTTGCATTTTACATTTAACATTGCTTGCGAAAATTGTACAGGCTAGATGGTTAGTGCATGGTTGGATGAAGATCGTGAACTTGTTTGATTTAATTACTTCAATTCCCATAACTTTGAACGACCACTGGCCAAATGCACTACTGGTGGTAGCATCATGACATCATGACATCATCAACTATTATGGTACATGAATTGAGTATAGTGCATGCATAGTTTCATAACAGCGATGTAATTCTACATATTGATGATATGTGTATATAATATCGGTGTATGATGTGAACTATTCAGTTATGCTTTACTATTGAAAAGGAAACAATTAATTATATATACATGTGAATGAATATGTGTAACATAATTGTATATTAATGTGTTAAAGTATGATGGTTGTTTGGAGCTTGTACAAGAGCGGTCACTTATTTTTGGGAGATAGAAAAAATGTCGTTTACATTCGTCTTTAATTATCATATCCAGACTGCTAATAGTTTTGCTATGAGTGAGATTGTTTTCGAGTGTATTTGATTTTTTTTGTCATATGCTAAAGACATGCATACGTGTGTTAACTCAATTAATGTATCATAATAGTTGCTAAAATTGTACTCTGGATTATGTGATAAAGTTATACTCCTTTGAATTTGCTTACAAATATATGTTAAATATGTGAATCAATGTGTTATACATACGTATCAAATTGAAAATTATCAAAGTGATATATGATGAACAATTTTTATAATGCATATATACATTTATTTAGAACTATGATATACAAATTTAGAATGTACCATTGATAATTATCAAATGACGAACATATTTTATAATGCATATATACATTTATTTATATATTTTAAAATAGTTAGTAACAAAATCATGCGTCATTTTATAACTATGACGCTCCCGTTTATCAATCAAATGACGAACATATATTGAAAATGATATATTAATTAAGTTCGATACACATATCATGTTTTTAAGTTCATATATGTGATGTATAAAATATATAGATATGATATATAAATTTGAATTTATGATGCATAAGTTTACTAAATGGTAATCTTCGTGCATCTAAAGTAAATATTAACCCATAGGTCTTGAGAAATGAGGAGTTAATGTCGATATTAATTAAAGAAAAAGATGGAAAAGATTGAAGAATGAGACGGTGGGAATGGTTAGTTGGTAGTAGTCGCTAGAAATGAGGAGTTGATAACGAAAATATATAAGAGAAATTTAATTTCACTTCTGTAAATATATGGTTAGAATGCAAACTAAAAATTAAAATCTCAAACTTTACACTTTATATTTAAAAAAAACTTATATAAAATCTACATAAAGCCGGGGTCTCCCTACGAGTTGGGGATGTATGTATACTAAATTTTAAATAGGAATTTTTTTAAACTTTTAAAGGTTAACCCGGTCAACCGTCTATTAAAAAAAATAAAGTTTGGGTTTTATTAAAACATCGTGATAGATTCACTCTTTAATAGAAGAGGTATACTAATTTACACAAAATATAATTATTTTCTTGTCATGTTTGCTGATCATGATCTCTTTATTTGACTAACATAGTTTTATTTTATAATAAATAACTTTCATGTTAAACCTTGTACGTGTTGCTATAAAATTTAAACAATAAAATAATTAAATATATGAGGATGTTAAATAAAATATTCTAATATCTTTTCACACCATTGAGAAATCATATATTTACTTTAATTTTAGGTTTGGCTTATATCTAATTAAGCTATTAAAACGATTCTAAAAAATCATATCTGATCAATTTTCATTAACTTTCTACGACCTTTACTAACGATGATAAGAAATAATAAGCTTCGATCATAAATAATTAGTTATAGATTTGTGACGCAAAATAGATGATGGATTTTCGATGAATTTAAATCCACATCGCAAAATTATAGATAGAGTTTTAATTTCATAGCTGTTTTGCATAGACTTAAATCCGTTGTGAATTTTAATAGCATATAACTATTCTATAGTAGTGCAAAACTGCAAACACACATGGTTGCTATCCAATTATATGGTTTGTGCTTGAGGGATTAGTTTTTCATGAATATTTGTAGAATTAGTTACTTATTTTATTTTAAACCGTAAAAACATATACTTATAGTTTACTCTTTAAAACCCTTATTAATTCAGGGAGTATAACACCAAATGACACTAGTCGAAGAGGCAATCACCTATAGATCGAACCAGTTAATTTTTTTACTTTTAAATGCCACATAACCTTGTATTTGTAAGGTTTTAAATGCAAAGTGGGGGCAATTATAATTGTCATTGGCCATAATGTCATGGACGAATTAGTTAATCTATAAGAAACTTTCTAAATGCATTTAAACTAGGTTTAGGTCGGCCAAACCCCACCTAAGTCATCAAATATATAGCTTAATTTATGATCTTTAACTCCATTTAAAAGTAAAGAGAACCCTAAATCATTCATTTGAAACTCAGCCTACTAATTTGAATATCATCATTTCGGTACACTTTTATAAATTACATATTTTTATGTTTCTGAAATTTATGTTGGAAGAAATTGAAAGAACAATGAAATCTTTAATTTCAATCTTTCATTTTAAAAGTGAGAATAGTTAGTTAGAAAAATGATGTATAAGTTTTATCATTCCTTGTTTAATTACTAAATGACTCCTAATTGCTTCTATCACTACTAAACAAAAGAGCGTAACCAACATACAATTCTCTTGGCCCGTTTATCTATCGAAGAAACAAACATAGGTAATCTGCTCCTTTACGACAATTACCAATGAAATTAATTACTGAGGGATAATTTATGGCCGCATTAAAACTCCTTCTAGGTTAGGTGTGTTCAAATAAACCAAAAACCGAATATAAAAGAAAAATGCCAATGAGTTCTAGATCAACTGGTTTAGGATGATGCATCCTATAACTTTCCAATGTGAAGATCATGGGTTGGAGTCTCACTAGATGCAATATGCTTCTAGTGGGCCAATGGTTTTACCACAGTGGGTCTATAGGTGGTGGGTTTCCCTTGGAATGATGGGCGAGCCGGGTCACCAGCGTTGTCTGTGTTCGCGAGCGTGGGTGGCCTTTCGCCATTGGGTTTACCCGGGTGACCGGGCTTAAAAATTATTTGTTGGCCGTTCAAAAAAAAGAATATAAAAGAAAATCAACTTGTATCCGTTACCAGTAAAAAACTAAACCAAATATCAATTTGGTTTTTGATTTGGTTTCTAATCGTATTCGGGTTCTATTGACACAGTTATACAAAATTTTGCTTATTCGGTCTTTGTTATCCGAACAATAGCTAGTTTAAGCGGATAACATAACTATGCAAATAGAATGACTCACTTTAAAGGGTTTAGTTGGTTATATACAGTTTAGGCATGTTTTTATTCGGCTCACATGTTCGGTTATTGTTAGGCCCATAAAATTTCATAACCGAATAAACCGTTAACTAAATCGTTACAACTTATTTTACGTGTTAGAAAAGTAAAATATATTACATTATGTTTTCCTTTGGTTGCAGACAAAAATGTTTTTAATCATCTTCTGTTTTCTCTTTTTAATTATATTATAAATCAAATGAGAGAAAACACATATTATATTATACTTATATTTAAGAGTAAAGGTCGGTGAATATTTTTAAATCTTTTATTATTGTTAAACTCATCTTATATTATATGTTTCAATATTATTAATAGAGTGTGATCGATTGCCGTTTGAGTTCAATGACATGCAACTTTTTGTTTTTGGTTTTTCTTCTCTTTTTATTTTTACTTTTTTACTATTTTCATACTTATTTTTTTGTCTGTCACTTTCATTTTTCTTGAGCGATTGTCGTTTTAAAGTCAGGTTTTATTTATGACACAAGTACTAGACATAATATTTTTTCCTATGTATATCAAATCATCACGAATTCACATGTTTCTTTGACGTGGTATAAAAATGCGTCACATCACCCGAGTTAAATAGTTTTTAAAGCGAATTGATTTATGTTTTTGACATTAATTTAGTTCGGAAACGAGTAGGGCGATTGTAATTTATAATTTATCATGCCATGTACGGCGTCGTTGCAATTGTTTTTTTATTTACGTTTAGAGTAGACCTATGTTTCGATATAAAATTTATTTGAAAAAAGTTGGTTCTAATATAATACATATTCATTCAACGGTAAAATCTGAGTTGTCCTACGTTTTGACGTAAATTTAGTCCGGAAATAATCTATACTTTATAACATCGCTTCCAGTGTCGCCGCAACACTTGACGGGTAGATAAACTTGTTAAACTTCATTTTATATTAGTATAGAGAAAAGCTTCATTACTACTATAAATTATTGTCCAAAACCCTACATTTACACCTCTCTCTCTCTCTCTCACTGTTTCTCTCTCTAGAAAGTTCACGGTGGATCACCGGAGATATGATAAAATGGCCGGCTTTCCGGCCGATGATAAACCAGAAGAAGAACCAGAAGAAGAACCAGAAGAAGTAGAAATATTTCCACTTTACTCCCCTCGATCTCAACAAGATATGTCTGCCATCGTCTCTGCTCTTTCTCAGGTCATCGGAACCACCACCGCCACCGCAACCGCTGGCGGTGGTAGCAGTGACGACATCCCCTTCTCATCTTCTGCTGACCGTAATCAACCACCGTACAGTGATCAAGACCAATGTAAAACTTAATTTCTAATTTGGTCATATCATATTATTATACAGTAGTTGCATGCATGATCATGTATATATAAACACTATAGCTTAGCTAGTTCTTAAGTATTACATTTTTCGTGGCGTTAAGGATGTAAAATCATAACGGTGAGGTTGTAAGATGGCTCGAATGGTGCACGAGCTTGTTTTAGCCATGGGCGAAGTTTACTTGGGGCCTGGGTGTCTGGGGTCTCGTTTTTTCGCTCAGGAGTGGAATTAATGTGTATTTTGTCCAAAAAATTTATACGTATTGAGTCTGACTCTTCTTATTTGGGTCTTGAAACTTGCAGCCTCTCTATATAATCGTTTAAGTTCCGCCACTAGTTTTTGTCACGGATATTACTTGATAAACTGTGTACTTATTTAGGGTTCTAAATTAAACTTCATAGTGACATGGTGTATATTAACCTTTAAAAAAGTTAGATAAAGATTGTAAAATTAGTTAGGAGCGTACATGCATGAATATATGTTATAGTAAATTAGAGAAATGTTTATACAAAATCAATTTCAAATAGAGAACTATACAAACTATATACATGTTTATACCTATTGTTTTCTCTTTTAAAACGTGTTGTACTGAAAGGATTTTTTTTATAAAAACTACTTTTCTCTCTGCAATCATATGTGATTATCTTTCATGCATTAGATTACATGATTGTTTATGTATTTCTTTTAGTTTTCTACACTTCAACTCGTTTTGTGTATTAAACGCACCTTCAATATAATAAGTTTATATATTTACACTGGCGAGTGATTTTATCCGGTTAAACTCTGTATTTTAGAGGCTTACAACTGACGATCAAACCCTTAAATCTCTACATTTTAATATAAAAAAGTTCTTTAGATCTCATTTTGTGGTTGCAACTTTAAAGTGTGGATTTTCTCTAAGCTTCACACTAAAACTTTCTTTGACATAAGATAAAGTACGTTTCATCATCTTTTTTACCTATTTGTTGTAGTGTTTATTCATTATTTTTCATACTTATGTGATACTTATTAAATATTTTACATATTTGTTGTAGTATTTATTCACTATTTTTCATATTTATTTTGATGAAGTGAACACAAGGAGAAGACACTATAGAGGAGTGAGGCAAAGACCATGGGGAAAATGGGCTGCAGAAATCCGTGACCCACAAAAGGCAGCAAGGGTGTGGCTAGGCACATTCGAGACCGCCGAAGAAGCAGCACTCGCGTACGATGAAGCCGCCCTTCGGTTCAAAGGAACCAAAGCAAAGCTCAATTTCCCTCATAGAGTCGGGTCACATATGACCGATCAATCCGGTCATTTCATCACTCCACAATCACAAATGCCACAAAGTTATAATGTACCAAATCCTCAAAACCTTCATCTTCAACCTCCACATCAAAGCGTGTACCCTAATCTTCTCGATTACACGCGGTTTGCTTATGACAATGGGATGTTTACATTGGATGGAGATGTTATGGATTGTACTACTACTTCATCTTCTATGGATATGGGAAGTTCATCAAGTGTACACCCTTCACAATATTATTGGCAAGATTTTGATCAAGAAAATCAATCAAGAGAATCATAGATAAATATGATCATAATGAGGATCAATGGTGGAGGAATATTACTACATGAAAATTAGATTTTAATTTCAAATATTTATGTTATTTTCTTTCTATTTCAAGTGAGTTTATATATTGACCTTCTATCACTATAAAATACCTTTTAGATTTTGCAAGTTTACTTTTAAACGCGTTTGTTACTTTATAACTCATATTTTTATAGGTTTTTTTTCTTCTAAATTCTTTACATCGTCCATTTCAATATTTTCCAAGTTACACCTGATTTTGCAAGTTCTCTTTTTTTCATAATTTCCGATTTTACACATAAAATCAGATACTAGCTCTTTTATACAATAAATCTTCTTTTGAACTATTGGTTAATGGTTGTTATATAATTATCTTAAGCTTTACACTTTAAATTTCAATACTATATAATCTTTTACTCTAAATCTTGATGTTTACACTTATTTTTTTATAAATATATCATGCAATAGTTTTTAATATGAATCACTACAGATATGAAAAAAATTGATTATTTAAGATAGATATACAATTGAGTCAATTGTAAAAGGCATAAAAAAAGTCAGTAATATAAAAGATCTAAAAAACCGAGTCAATTCGTAAAACAGTAAAAATCATTGTAAACGATGAATAAAGAAGTACAAGCGAACATGAAGCAACAAGATGAATTAAATAAAAGAATTTTGAACGTTTTATGATATTTGATAAGTTTTTAAGGATATTCTAGGAATCAATTTCATTCACTAGTTTGCAATGACAAAATTATAACTAACAAAAACACATTAAAAAATTATAAATTGAAAAATAACATAAAAATAAAAACAATAAAGCCACAAAAATGTTTTTCGTATTCCTCTTTTATAAAAAAATAAAAAAATCATGTTTTTTTACGAAATTCATTTTACATATGTGTAGTAATGTATTTACACATGTGTAAATCCGGTATTACACATGTGTATAATCAGATTTACACATGTGTAAATAATGGCTAGATAATTTTTTCAAAGAAAAGTATATCAATATGGTAAGCGTAAGAAAAATAGAAAAAAATATTGAAATTCATGGTGATTTTTTTTTTGCAAAAAAATGTCATGGAAAAAAGTTATAAACGTTTTTACAAAAAAGATGAAATTGGCATGTGACTTATGCGGTTGATATTGACTCTTAAAGTTCTCATAAAAAATAATGGTTCTTAAGATAACTCTACCCTTTATTGCAAGTTTGGTTCGTATATACATGATATTTGATAAGTTTTTAAGAATATATATGAAATTATTTGTAATTTTAATGTTATACAAGTCTTTGCATTTTAGAAAAGGCTTTTATATTATATTTTATAAACTAAGAGACTAAATCATACAATACTAACTTACATGGATTTTTGTGAACATCAGGTTTTTCAACGTTTTCCCTTTAAAAATTTGCTTAATTTATGTAACATTAAGGCTAAAAATTTCTATAACTGATGGGCACATAATTATATCAATTAACTTCTAGGACCATCTATAACCTCATTTCTCATAGAGCCCAATACCATAAGCCCATACACGGTCCATTCAATTTTTAGTTATGTCCATCAAAATCTTCATCTTTAGCACCATCTACAAATTCTGTAGCTTTACGAATAGGGATTAGGCATTGTGCAAATAGAATCCATGATTTAATATCTCTGTAACTAAGAAAAATTGTGAGTATCTAAGCATGAAAAATCATAAAATAAAAATTTATACTTCAGATAAAAAATAAAGATGGAAAATGAGATGTAGTAAATTTTAAAAATTATAGAAATACGATATATAATTAAATTATAAAGAGGAAGATAGAAGATTCTTTTGTAACTTTGATAATTAAAAAAAGTTTGTTTACAAACCGAAACTAGATTTAAATGCGATTTGAACATGATATTATACATGTTTGGGTTGAAATTGAAACATCGGTGTAAGAACGGTTTGTTACTAACTCATAAGGAACCAAACAAAACCGAACTGAACCAGTTAAACCTAGGTTCAAAGTGAACGGGCTCTAAACCAAACCAATCATCCATCTTAAAATAGGCTTACACTTAAATTGTATTGCTAAAAACTAGTGTTGGCTGATATTAGTCAAAACCTGAACTGGTTTTATGGTTTGAAGCCGAACCAATCTGAAGAGAGTTATATGTTGAACACTAAACATTCTAAGAGTATATAGAACAAAATGAATCATTCATGTTTTCAATCCTAAGACTTTTAAGATAGTAGAAAATTACAAAAATACAATATTTATTCGTATCTCTTGAAATTAAAAAAAAATGAACAAATTTCATTTATAAAAGTCACGTATATGTTAATTTATCTACAGATGATGTACACATACCTGGGTAAACAGTAAAAAAATAAAATAGTTACACAGATGGTCCCTAGTGTTTGGCCAACTTACGAATTTAGTCTTAAACTTTGATAAATTACGAATATGGTCCCAACAAGACAACTTCTACTATCGGAAGTCCGGATATACTTTAAGTTTTCTATCTAAACTTTAAATAAATATCTAAAATAACCTTTACAAAAAATCAAATAAAAAACTTAAATAAAATTAAAGGTGGGACTCACCATGTCTACTCATCATCTTCTTTTATAAACCCTCATGCTATGTGTTGTTGGATATAACCATCTTCACATTATCCTCTAATATTGTTTTATTTGACGTTTAACTAATATTGTTTTATTTGATTTTTACAGTATGTTGATTGTAAACTAAATAGAGTCCCTGATCAAGTATATTGGCCATGTTATGTTTCAGATGATCGATGAGAATTAGATAATTTATTTAAGTTTTCTTTAAAATGTAAAACAATAATATGAAATAAAACATTTCAATCAAATAAAATTCATTAAAAAATAATAAATAGAAAACACATAATAAAAAATTATAATAAATAAATAAAAAAACTAATCTAACTAATTTTTCTCTTCCAGCTCCTTCCTAATACGAACGATCCTTTTCTTTTTTTTATTAAAACTTTGTCCGATGCCGAGAGAACTAAAGTATCGGGTAAGAAAAGTCAATTTCTTCAACCTAGCTTTAGACTCATTTGTCGTTGTCTTAATACTTGCCATTAATTTGTCGATGTTTGAGGCAGGCGTCTAAATCGACTAAGTTTAAATCGATGCCAATGCGACCATCCAAACCGGTTGAAGTCTCGTACACAGCGGATGAACTAGTATATGTTTGTGGTTACGCATCCTCCACATCCAACGTAACTAATTGGAGCCATTTCAAGCACCCAATAATATTCATCAATAACTTTATTCATGTCATATTTTCTAAAATCCTCTTGTTTCCACTCTTAAAGAGTAAATTTGTAAACTTCTTGCGTCTCGGGCGCGTTTTTTAAAACCAAGTTAGGACCAAATCCATAAGTTCTTAAAGTTTGAGACTAAGTCTACTTTGGTCAAACCCCAAGGAATATAAACGCAACTAATTCTATCAATATATATATTTTTCTTCACAATATTTTTCCATTGACCTTGTTATAAGTTATGGTATTTTATAACCTAAAAAAATACTACTAGTTGTAGACCAAGCCATAAATCAAAGCATGTCATTCTGTATGGTTGTTTCATACCCAAACGGTTTGGTTTTCATGTTTTGATCCCTTGACAGTTTTTGTCTAGTTTGAAACTCAGAACCAGTCAAATTGTCATAATAACCAACCAAACCACTTGTCTTACCTTCACTACTAAAATATTTCTTTCAAGGACTAAAATAGGTAAGTATGTATATGTACTATAGTAACATAAACAAACATTTCTTGTAAAATCTCATTAAACAAGTACAATATAGAGATGATAAGATGAAAAAAACCTTACCTCTATCCCAAACTAATAAAACCAGCCGGTCAAACCAATCAACCAACCCACCCCCGGCGGTTTAGTTAGCGGCATGTCCCAGATTTATGTGTAAAAACAGCTGAACAAGATTCCGAACACCCTATTATATGGTTTTGATCAATAAGAAATTAAATCTTTTTTAAGGATGTTCACCCTACGGTTTATAAATATTCTTGCATGAAAGCAATAAACTGTATGTGAATGTGTATTTCTTATTATTGAAAAGAGATTGGATGAGTTACATTTATAGGATCCAATGGAATATTCTAGAAGAATCTCTTAACTAGAATCTAACAAACTCAACAACCATCAACTAACATAACTACCACAAACTATCATTCATGATAACCATACAAATATCACTAATATGCCCCCTCAAGCTGAACTAGGGGAAGCCACGTGAAGCTTGGACCGAAGACTACTGAAACGAGAAGCAGACAATCCTTTGGTCAAGATGTCAGCAAGCTGAGAAGCAGTAGTAACATAACGACCAGTCAACACCTGAGACAATACCATGTCTCGAATAAAATGTAAGTCAATCTCAATGTATTTCTTACGCTGATAAAACACGAGATTAACAGCAAGATAAGTGGCACCCATATTGTCACACCACAAAGTAGGAGAGTGTGACTGAGGAATATGCAACTCCTGAAGTAAAGACATAATCCAACGAAGCTCAGCAGCTGTATGAGCAAGAGCGCGATACTCAACCTCAGTACTTGAATGCGCCACTGTATGTTGCTTCTTAGAACTCCAACTAATAAGGTTGGGGCCAAGAAACACACAATAACCAGTAGTAGATCTACGATCATCTGGACAACCAGCCCAATCAGCATCGGAATACCCATGAAGATCAAAGCATGATGATCTATGAAAAGTCAATCCAAGAGAACTAGAGCCATGAAGATATCACAAAATACGCTTCACTGCAGCCTAGTGACGGTCAGTAGGTGTCTGAAGAAATTGAGACACCTTACTGACCGCATAAGCAATCTCAGGACGAGTCAAGACAAGATACTGCAAAACACCAACATTACTACGATACAAGGTCGGATCTGACAACGGTATTCCCGAATATCGAGAAAGCTGTCTGCCAGAAGCAACTGGAGTAGATAATGGGCGACACTGAGCCATACCAGTGCGTTGTAATAAAACAAGTAAGTAACGTTGCTGACAGAGATGAAGACGATCATCAGTGAAAGTAGCCTGAACACCCATGAAATATGATAAAGGTCCCAAATCCTTCAAGGCAAACTGTGAGTGTAAGCGAGTAATCAGAGATGTAACAAACTCAGAAGAGTTACCCGTGATAATAATATCATCCACATACACGAGAACATAACAAATGCTATCACCATGATGATAGACAAAAGGGATGTATCAGAAATACACTAAGTAAATCCATCAGCCAAAAGAGCAGAAGAGAGCTTAGAAAACCAAGCTTGAGGAGCCTGCTTAAGACCATAAAGAGCCTTCCGAAGAAGACAAACATGATGGGGTCGAGAAGAGTCAACAAAACCAGGTGGCTGAGACATACAGTCTCAGATAAGTTCCCACGAAGAAAAGCATTGTTGACATCAACTTGACGAATAGACCATCCCCGAGAAAAAGGCAACTGAGAGAACAAGCTGGATAGTAGTGGGTTTAACCACAAGACTAAAAGTCTCAGAAAAATCAACACCTGTTGTGTGATGAAATCCTTTAGCAATAAGCCTGGCTTTATAGCGACTCACAGAACCATCAGGATTATGCTTAATCCCTGTAAACCCACTTGCAGCCAACAATATTAGCAGAAGTAGGAGGAGAGACAAGATCCCACGATCGTGTTTGGTACTGTTCCATACACCGGCTCTGAGCGAGTGGTGGTTGGTAATGGTACATCTCTTCCTATTTCTCATATTGGTTTTTCTTATCTTCGTTTGTCACGGTGTGTTCTATTACTTCGATCTGTTCTTGTTGTTCCTGGCCTTGCGAAGAACTTACTGTCAATCACACAACTTGTGATTGATCATCCTATTTATGTTTTATTCTCACAGTTTGGTTTATTTGTACATGGTTTATTTGTACAGACACACACCGGGCAGCTACTCCACCACACGCAAGCTAGTCCTCAACAGCTGTATTCTCTTACTGCTACATGTTCCACATCTCGGGAGTTGTGCCATTCTCGTTTGGGTCATCCATCTGATTTTGTGCTGTCTAGGCTTACTTCTTTACGCTTGTCTAGTTCTTCTTTGCATAATCCATGTAATTCATGTTGTATTTCTAAATCTAGTCGATTGCCTTTTCATACTATTGTTTCTCATTCTATTGTCTCTTTATATGTGATTCATTATGATATATGGGGTCCTTCTCCAGTTTTGTCACGTTCTGGTTATCGTTATTTTATCACATTCATTGATGATTTTAGTCGATTTACTTGGATATACCCTATGACTTGTCGTTCACAGGCAGTAGACTGTTTTCGTCATTTTCGACCTTTGGTTGAAAATCTATTCTCTTGCACTATCAAACATCTTCAGTGTGATGGTGCTCCTGAGCTGATTCATGGTGCTATGGCTCATTATCTTGCTACTGCTACCATCTCTTATCGCATTTCTTGTCCTTATACACCTCAACAAAATGGGGTGGCTGAGCGCAAGAATCGTCACTTATCTGATGTTGCTCGTACTTTATTGTTTCACGCTCATTTACCAAAGAAATTTTGGTATGATGCGTATGCTACTGCAGCCTTTCTGATTAATCGGCTTCCTACGCCAGTTCTTCATCAATCCTCCCCTTATGAGGTCTTGTTTGGTACTTCTCCTGATTATTCTATTATTCGTACGTTTGGGTGTCGTTGCTATCCGTTTCTTGGCGATACTCGCCCGGAAAGCTTTCACCTAAATCCACCCCTTGTATTTTTCTTGGTTATGCGCCTCGTCACAGTGGTTATCTCTGTTATGACCCTATCACTGCTCGTACTATTACTTCTCGTCATGTTTTTATGAGACAGTTTTTGATTCACATGTCTCTCTTTCATCTAATGATACCTCTTTTGTCTCCTCTTTTATGTCTGATTTCATTTTTTCTCCTCCGTCCTCTTCACCTACTCCTGTCCTTTCTTCCTCTTCTGTTTCCCCTCCTTCCTCTTCACCTACTCCTTCTACTCATACTTCTCATCCTATGGTTACTCGTACTCGTGATCATACTCGTCAGCCTAGACAGTTTCCTGATCATGTTCTATTTCATGCTCGTACTATCCCTGTCATTGAGCCTTCTTCTTTTTCTCAAGCTCAACATCATTCTGTTTGGTGAGATGTTATGCGTACTGAGATTGGTGCCTTGCATTCCAATCACACGTGGGATCTTGTCTCTCCTCCTACTTCTGCTAAATCAACTCCATTAGTACCACCATAAGCGACATTAGCAAGATGGGCAGTAAATCGACCTGAACCACCGCGGCCACTGCCATATCGACCTCCCAAGCGTCCTCCAAATCGACCACTAGTGTTACGACCACCTCTCCAACTACCTCCATTGGCACGATTACCAGCAGAATACGATCGAGTAGAATCCCCTTGCGTGTAAGGAAAATAACAAAAGGAAGCTCGATGACCTGATTTGGCACAGATTTGACAAACAATTGCTTTGGGGAGATCTGTATGTGGAGGTGCGATTGTAGTTGCATTCATAGCAGCAAGAAGAGGTTCAACAGGTGTCTGTCGCTGCTTTAAACGAGCTTCATATGTAAGTAATCTTGACCGTAACTGAGAGAATGTGAGTGTTTTCTCTTGATTTTCAACATTCATTACAAAGTTCTCAAAATCAAAATTCAATCCTTGAAGAACTTGTAACACCAGTAGCTCATCCAAAATAGGATCTCCAATAGCATTTAACGAATCAACAATCTCTTTTGCTTCATTCAGAAAAATAATAATTGATTTGTGTTTTGTTTGAGCATGTAAAACTGTGTACGTAATTGAGATTGCTTGGCAAACACAACCTGAACAAAGGAATCTTCGATTGACTTCCATAATGAAGAGGCTGATGTTGAATTTTGAGCTAAGTGAAGAATTGAAGAAGATAAGGTTGCTATAATCAAAACTTGCACATATCCATCACTCTTCTCCCACAATTCTCTGTCAGCTGAATCAATTTGTGGTGCAGGTATGTCTGATTGTAGAAATTTCAATAAGCCGAGAGTTTTACTATCATCAAGTTTGATGGATAGAAAATTTGCAATATTAGGTAAGGAACTAAAGGAAGTTCTAGTTGTGTTTACAGTTTCAAAAGAGGATGAAGATGAGGAGTTAGAAGGAGACATGATAACAGTCACCGGAGAAGAGGATGAATCTGTTGCCGGAGAAGGAGAATTACCGGGAGAGTTCGCCGGAATTCACAGAGCTATGCTCTGATACCATGAAAGCAGTAAACTGTATGTGAATGTGTATTTCTTATTATTGAAAAGAGATTGGATGAGTTACATTTATAGGATCCAATGGAATATTCTAGAAGAATCTCTTAACTAGAATCTAACAAACTCAACAACCATCAACTAACATAACTACCACAAACTATCATTCATGGTAACCATACAAATATCACTAATACTACACCAGTATCGGTTCTTTACATGCCCCACATTTTTCTTTGAGAAAACCAAATAGTTACCCACTTTAACATGGAAACAGAAGGATAATAAGAGGACAACATGAGCATAAAAACTACTAGAACTTACAGCTATTCATAAATTTACATAGATATAGGGATCAACTTGAGGTACCTAAGAGAAAGCTTTTGTCTTCCTTGTTTAAACTTTTCTTCCTCTTTTTCCTGATGCAGATCCAATTATCTAACTGCAAATCTAGAGTCGTAATAAGGGTTTGATAGACGTACCAGATAAAATGACCTAGTTCATATTCAGTCTTTCGATTAGCACGATGTGCAAACAGCTCAAGATCATCCGCCATCTGTGCTGCAATTACAGATAAACACTCGTAGAAAGTCTGAGATTTCCAATATGTGTGTTGGAGGCATCTATTCATAGAGTGAGAATAAATCAAGTTTAAGTTAGGGCAAGAATCATCAAACTTGTATTGGTTACAATAAGTTTTAAAGTGTTAAAGGAGCTACAGACATCTACCTGATTCATCGCATGTTGTTTGCAGCTTCAACGGTCTCTTATGCTTCTTCTTTAACAAATTTAACTTGTTCATCAACTACAATATCATTGACACCTTCCTCGTCCACTACTAAAATTTCTTGTTCTTTAAACGGAAGCTCATCGGCATCACTCTTTTCAAACAAAGAATCGATTTTGCTATCGCTAAGGCTATAATCCCTGGCCATCATATCATCATCATATTCTTGTTCAACATACGGTTATCTCGGACTGCGTTCCGGAAAAAGTAGCCTACTTGAGAAAGCATTAACAAAATCTCCTTGATCTGCTTTTTCATAACTTGAACCAACCAGTATTGTATCATCTTTAAAATCATTTCTCAATAAAATTGAATGAAAAAAGTGTTTCTTTTCAGTAAGAACTTGACAGTTTGGAAACTTCCTAAATGCACTCGTAAATAATACTTCCAGCTCGATTTTAGCATCCATAAAAGAAGCTAACTTAGAATCTAAACCATTAAGGACTTTAATAATCTGTATCAGAAAACAAAAAATAAAAATGTAACACTTAATATTTAAATAATGTAAAATAACATTTAAACATACATAAATTCACATGTGAACTGGTACAATAATTTCCATTAACAATCTACAAGTGAAATTCATGCAAATTGCTATAATAATTTCCATTACTTTAGATGTAAACCAGTAACCAAGTATATTGCATACACAAAATATTCTAAGTGTAAACTATAATACTTTAAAAAATCAAAAAATATAAACCAACCTCCACCTCTGATTCTTCATGTGCAACTCTTTTTTCTGATAATTTCTTAATTTCACACCGCCCAAAACCTCCAGATTCTATTTCCAAAATTTCACGTTTTTTCATCATCTCAACACTCCAAAATTTGATTGCCGGAATGTTAATTGGAGCATCCAATTGTTTAAATGATGTAAGTTCAAGATAGATGAGCTGAAAATAAATAAATAAAAATTAGAAAAAGAATTTAAGTTAAGTAATACTGCAGTTTCACATGTGAATTAAAAATGGTTAAAAGAACTTACTACTAGGACTGTAACCGGTCCTTTAAAATAAGATCCTGCGTCATCTCTTTTCCATCCATCCTTGCATTTCTTTAAACACTTGTAAATATACCCACACCAATCAACTGTTTTGAGATCAACATCTTCATCAATACGTTCCACAACATCAGTCTTACATTTACCACTCTGAACACACTCTACCATTGAATTCAAGAATAATATTATGAAATTGAGAACAAAAATTATGCCATTATCTTCGGTTTCTTCGATCTTTCTTAAAATGTCGCTTGGCCTCAATTCCTTCACAAATTGTGAACGCCAATTCACATAACAATCTTTGTTTTTATCATTTACAATTAAAGATTCAACTGGTATTCCCCCACAAGGTATACCAAGAATATGTTGAATCAACTCAGGAGTAATTTGTATATCTCCATTCTCCAACTTCAACTTCATCGATTTTGCATGAAACTTGTCAACTACAAAGTGCCCCAGTTTTGATGGTATACCAGCACAACTAAATTCCAATAGACTTCCAAAACCCATATCTATAACCTTTTTCTTTTGGAGAATACTTAAACATTTTATGGCGTTATAGAAGGGTTTGGGGGGATTCCGAAGCCTTAAGGATTTAAATTTCAGCACATTTGATGAAGAACATATTTCCTTCACTTCCATAACAGTTGATGACACTTCTTTTCTTTTCACCTTCGGTTGATCTGCTAAAAAAGAAATAAAAACTAATGGTTCACATGTGAAAAGAATAAATAACCATAAAAAGTAATGATAGAAACAATCAAATATAAAAATTGCACAAACTACAAACAAGATATATTTGTAACTACAAACAGATTCACATATGCTTCCGCTTCCATTTCAACAACTAAAGGAACTTTACATCTCTTCTGTTTGAGAGTAAATATTGATTCACATATGAACTATTAGAAGTCAACTAAGGGTTCACATGTGAAATAGTATAAAAAACTATAAACAAAACACTTATATCAACAATGAAATATATAAAACGCAAAACTATATACAAAACCATAAACAAAAGATATACCTATATGTATATCAGATTGCGCCTTTGTAGGTAGCTTGGATCGAACTTTCAAAGATTTGCTAGAGTGAGACTTTGCAGGCAGCTTGGATCGAACTTTCAAAGATTTGCTAGATTCAGACTTTGTAGGCAGCTTCGATTGAACTTTCAAAGACTTGCTACATTTTATATTAGCATTTGAAGCCCCTGTGGTATAAATCAAAAATAACAAACATCGGTTCACATGTGAACAACTAGCGTAAAATCCTAATCAACAAAAATAAAGAGAAAACACAAGTAATATAAAATGAATACATACTTTTCATGGCTTCATTACGATTCAATTCTTCAATTTCATGTTCGTCAGATGCAATAGGTTCTCCAGTATAAACAATTAAAGTCTGATCTCCTTTTAGGGCTAAAACACAAAAACAAGTGAATGTTGATTAAAAACAGAACAAAATGCTTTAATACGTAAACAAAAACATGAAGAAATCCTCACATTCAAGTATTCGCGACACCGCGTATTCATCAGTATTGGACATTGCAAGCAAACTTCCTTCAAACTTGAAACAAACAAGCTAAAACTCAATGAGATCCTAGATACAAAAGCAGATAACCAGATCGGATCACAAAATCTGAGATCCGACATAGAGTTAGAAACGATCGCAGCATCGGATCACAGAGAGAGAGAGTTGAATAATGTTTTAAAATTAAGGAGTTAGGGTTATCAGGTTAACGAAGATCGATTGAAAACAATGAAGAACCAAAACGATTGAACGAACCTGCTGTTTGGAGACGAAGATGAAGGAGCAACGAGTAAACGAAGGGGAGGAGAGTGAACCTGTTGTGATTTGAAGATGAAGATGAAGAATTGACTACAAGATGAAGAATTGACTACAAGATGAAGAATTTAGTATATTAGTTAAAATAGATAGAATATTAATTAGTTAGATCATTTCAAGTCGGGTTTTTATTTTGAAAAATAAACTTCAATAACCAAAAACAAACCCCCACAAGCGCTCTCAAAGCAAAGACGTAAGGGGAAAACCAATTACATCACGCCCAGGAGATATTTACACCACTTATTCCATTCTATATCTCTACTTCTACCT
>BJCM01064872.1:0-23881 GCA_018326385.1 Flaveria bidentis | reverse complement strand
AAGAAAATTTTTGATATTGATATTTTTTTAAAATGGTTTGTTTTTGCAATAAAATGTTTATTAAAAATGAAATTACGGTTTAATAACAAAGTTTAAAATAGTGATATCATTGTTTTATTACTTATATTATTACTCATATGCAATTTCAATCATATAGTTTTATAATTATTACATTTTCATTACTAATTATCTAATATTTTATTTATTAAACCCGTGTAATACACGTGGTTCTAACCTAGTATATATATTTTTAAAGAGTTCTTTGTAGTCAAACGATACGAAACTATTCAAATCATATAATAATTTAAGTCAATTAATACATTTAAAAAGTTAAATTATTAAAACATTTAACAATATTAGATTAATAATAGTTAAAGAAAGTTTTTACTATAAGAAAAAGAATTGGATAACTAAATTTAAAGCCAAATATTGAAAGTTATAATGAAAAAAAATATAAAAATTTTACGATGATAAATTTAATTAGGAATTTTTTTAACACGTTTCACTTATAATTTCTTAATGAACATTTTTTAAATATAAATGCTTTTAATTTATACAATTAAGAGTGAGAAATGGAGTTTTTTTTAAGAAATACCCATTTTGGTAAACATTTTTAGAATCACCTATTTTGGTAAATAATTTTTCTACCAACACTCTTTTGGGGAAAAAACTCGTTGTTTAAGTTTTCATGTTTAGTTTTTGAAATATATTTATTTATATGCACCATATATTTATTTTATCTTTATAACCCTAAAGTTTTTAATACAAACTAACGATTCTAGACGAAAAAAATAGGTTTAGAAGTTAAAACTAGTCAATCCAAAAGACCCGACCAATCTCACATATTTAGTTTATCTTTTCTCGAAACCACGGTTAGTGGTTCATCCTAACAGAAATCAAAACTGATTATACAACATGGCCAGCTCTATGCTTTAGTTTGTGAAGCATCGGGTTTGGGCCCTCCCGAAAATAAGGCCCCCTTTTTTGTAATATATATATATATTATATATATATATATATATATGGTGGGCTGTAGTATTATCTAAGTCAATAAAATCTTAAAGGGAAAATAAATTTTAATAGTTGACTCCCAATTAAATTTTGATGGTTTAATCGGTTATTGAAAAGAAAAAGTCACACAATTCACAAAGCAATTTGAGTTCCTTTCTTTTCAAATGATTTGATTGACATCCATTAACTCTTTTTACCGTATCTATGTTCAAATAAATCAACTATCAAGGACTTAAGGTTAGTATATCAAGCAGGGTCGGAGCATAGTTGGGACCGGGAGGGCTCTTTTTTTCGCTGGTAGTGTAAATTTTTTGCCCGGTTGTGTAAATTTTTTGCTCGATAATGTAATTTTTTATATAAAACTCGAGTTCGCCCCCCCTAAAAAAATTAATCTTGCCCCCGCCACCCCTACAGGAGTGTTCAAGCTCCACCAATGATACCAAGTTTTCTTTGATTTACTATTTCTGTTAAAGAATTTTAAATATGTGATGTTACTTTTGTTTAGATTGCATTTTTTAAAAGGGTTTTATTTTTTTTATTTGATTGGGCCCCAAAAAACTTTAAGTCAGCCCTAATAACACTAGGGTTGTTTGACAGCCTATTAATCAATCACTTAATGATTCAGATGTCTGAATGGTTTAGTACTTAATGGTTCAGACTGTTTGTTTCGCGAGTACATGTCTGAATGGTTAAGACATTTACATCTGGATGGTCAAGCATTATACTGATGTTGAATGGTTAAGAAGTCTAATACTGAATGCTTAAGACATATTATCTGAATTGGTCAGATATTTGCCTTTGAATAGTTAAATAATATTCTAGCTATTAATGGTTCAGACCTGTTAATGGTTCAGCACTTAATGGTTCAGAGCTCTTAGGTTCATCACTTAATGATTCAGAAGTTGTCAAACAGCCCTTAGGCATCCTTGTATGTTGTGTCTATAACTGAACAAACCCCACTTAATATCTTTCCATTTTGGGTTGTTTTTCAAAAAAATCTCTACACATTTGAAAATTCTTGAGTTGGAACAACCAGCCACAAGCTCAAAGCCAAGGTTGGCTTTATGGTTTTATCCTTTATAATACAACTAGCCATGACAAAATGAACTGTTGGGAAAAAAGAACTACTGCTGTTAGGGCTGCAAAACAAACTAAACCTTCAGCGAACAGTTCGTGAACCGTTCGGCGGGAAGTTTGTTTATGTTCGTTCGTTTAGTAAATGAACGAACATGAGCAAGAAAATTCCGTTCTTTTAGTTAAACGAACGAACATGAACACAATTCGCGTTCGTTCATTTATGTTCGTGAACGTTCGATAATGTGTTCGTTTATGTTTGTTAATGTTCGTTCGTGAACGTTCGATAATGTGTACGTTTATGTCCGTTTATATTTTTAATTATTGTGTCAGTTATTTTCATGACTATTATATCAAGTATTTTTTGGTATTTATGTTAACTACTTATTTATTTTTATTGATTTTTATTGATTTTGTGTAATTTTTTTAATAAAAAATATAAATTTTGTTCTAAAATAAATCTATAATAATTTGTATTCGTTTGTGTTTATAAGTTTTTTTTATGTTCGTCATGTTCATGAATAGTTGTTTGTGTTCGTTTACTTTTGTTTGTGTTCATTTGCGTTCGGTAAGTGTTCGTGAACAGTTCATAAATAGGTTCGTTTTCTTAATGAACGAACACGAACAAGAAATCTCGTTCTATAAGTGTTCGTGAACAAGTTTATTTCTTAACGAACGAACATGAACAAGACCTTGTTCGTGTTCGTTCGGTTCGTTTGCAGCCTTAACTGTTGTTCTATAATTTATTGTTGTTGAAGCTTAAAAACCAGAACTCCATCTCGTCCAAGCCTATGCATAGACTCTTTTCATCGAAAAGTGTTTGGTCCGAGCAGCCTAGTGATGCACCGCATACCAGATTATACACTTTGGCTGCTAAACAACATGCTCACAACTGTGTATCGATATATGTTTCATTCCATGGTATTGACATGAGTTATGTATGTATATTTACTAGAATAGTAACAACAAAAGATAGAAGCTTTCCTAAATACGAATAGAAAACCAGAGAAAATGCATAAGTGAACGCATAATTTTTATAGTGCAAACGGGTCCGGGCCAGTTCTAGTTTTTTTTTTTGTCAACACATCGAAAATGATCATCTTGCCTATAATTACAAGTCCACTTTATTTGTGGTAGTTTTTACCCTTAAAATGTTCAAGTATTGGTTGGTCATGGTCCCCTTTAGTAACAAATGAGGCCGCCAGAGCAACATGAGGGGGCATACGAGGCTCATGTCAAGGATGAGGTTGTTTATTTTGAATCAAGTTGTTAACCTCAATTCAGAAGACAACCAGCATAGTAGGATTTGTATTACACTAAAAAGCTACACCAAAATCTTTGATAAAGGTAAATCAACATAAATGTATGAGGTTTTTTAGACGTAAACAAGACACCAATATGTGTGTGATGAGCTCTATTTCCCACAAGAAACATGAAAACTAACTATTCCCCTTACTCATATCATTACTTTGGTTACAAATCGAACCATATAATTTGAATTAACATCCATATCTTTTAATTATTTTCATTTTTGATAAGGTTTGCTACATCATTTTAAATAGAAATGGGGGATTTGCCAAAGGTGTATTTAAGCAAATCTTACATCAACCGTGAACAAAAGAGTTGTTAGATTTATAAAGATTCATCTGCCTCAAATATCATACATACGCTTTGGCACGCTAACTATAGATGAGAAAGGAACTTTACCGTTAAATGTGTTTGGGTGGGACAATCTAGGGATAAGTGATCTCTTAAAAAGTTTCACTTTAGCAATTAAAAGTAAATACATAAGCTTCTTGTTGGTGAAAACGGACAGTTTTACAAATATACGATAAGTTGTAAGTTTGTTGCAATCCAAAACCAAAGTATTGACGATGTTTATCGAATATTCATTCTTACCCTCCCCTTTATTCATAATTTCATATCATTACTTTGGATACGAAAACAAACCTTTCAATATGTTTTAAGGGAAGGCCAAGTCTTTACGAGAATGAGAAGGACGGTAGCTAATGTGGTCATTTAGTCATCCGGGAACACCACCTTGGGCGTACTGCTTTTGCCTTCGGTCATCTTTGTTATCTACCAACAATTTAACGAGTATATCTTATCTGACCTGGTACTTTTTTATATATGGATCATTTTGTCGGTCTAAAACTCGTGTTACAAGTCTCTAAGTTCCACTCTATTATCACACGATATATCAAAACACTTTTGGACACTGACTAGCCACAAGAAATAAAACAATATACTCAAGTAGGTTATCAAAATAATCTGAAAACTTTAAATAATGAATTTAAAAATTGAAAATAATGGATTAATGCATTGTTTTTTTTAACGATAAACACACACCTTTTAAAATTACTTTTAAAATCCATTTATTGTTTATAATAAGACTCAAACCCGTACCAATTTTAAAAATAAAATCAAATGACACGAGATAAAAAGATATCATCAACAATCAATATTTTCTAGGGTAGAGCATCATAGTTTTAGCAAAAGCTTACACCATACATTTTTTGGCCCAATCTTGGATAGTGGTAGTGGAGCACACTAGCCTACATGTTTGGCCTATATGTCCCAATTTAGATTATGCATTCCACGCGGCAACTACATTATATTGGATCCAAGTCCACTTTGTACATCCTCTTAGATTAACATATAGTTATATAGTTATAGTTGTTTTGTAGTTTTTTAATTATTTTATTAAAAAATATTTTTAGATCAATCAGAGATAAAATGTGTTTGGTTTAATTAAAAGTTATCTTTTAATGGTTTATAAAGTCCGACTAGTTTACAGTCCACTATTTATTCAGTCAGATCTTTAATGACTCATCAGAAGGTTACCAAACAACCATTTAAAGTTCATAAAAAAATTGTTGGGTTGACAACTGAAACAGTATACGTATCTAGTCTGAAAGCGGTTTGGGTGAAACTTTTCAGAATGGTTTGAGAACAATTTAGGTATTTTCACTTGGTAACCAATTTGGGTGAATCACTAGTTATTTAATATGTTTAAACCGGATTTGAGATCAAGCTGATTAGATCGATCTGGTATAGTTTTTCTTGGTGATCGGTTTCTAAACTAAATCAGTTTGGGCCAAACTGGTTTTTAGATAAGTTTGACTGATCCGATGCGGTTTCAAAACCAAACGGGTTGGACCCAAAGGCGGTCTTTTGCACCTCTAGGCTATAAGGTGCTTTATAGTTAATTGTTTTTTTTTTCTGTTTAATTATTCTTGTTTCTAAATCACTTTCATCTGTCTTCTAAAACGTTAAAGTATATATTTTGACAAATGTGTGAAACACAATAATAATTAGTGAAGTATGTAACAAAAAGAAAAAAAACACGGGATATGCACATGTGTAATACATTAAAATTTTATAAACAATAAAACATGTATATATGCATGGAGCAACATGAGATATGGATCGAACAAAATTCAAAGGAACATATTCCCTACACATGTGCATCGAACAAAATCCAAAAATATGTAATAGTAAATGATGATCTAAGGTTAGGTTATAGCGACCAATGCTTGGAGAAAGAAGAAAGACCACGAGATGATGCTTGGTCTATGGTTCAAGATCGCACTCTAGACGATATTGTGATCGACAATTATAGATGTGCCTTCACCGAAACAGAGTTATTATGATCGGAATTTACTTGTAAAAGTTTAGTTTTATTTTTCTTTTCTTTTTAACGACAATTCCTATTCTCAAAGAAATAATCACTGAACGGCTGAATCTACACACTACAAGATTTAAACCCACAATCACATGATTTAAAAGCATATCATTTACCATCAAGCTATCTCTTTGAGACTTTGAACACTTAAAAGAATTTAGTAAGGTTCAAAAGAGATGGTTGGAACAAATATGGGGGGTTTATATACATATACTTTTTTTTCTTGATAAACTATTTGTATAATACAAATTGTTCATTAGATACATCTGTTTACTGTTTATGTGATGGTTACTTTTATCATAAAAATTATGATTCTATATCGAACCATCCATAACATGATTCATGTCACAAGCATAAGTTGAGTCCCATTACTCAAAAGTATACTAGGAAGCAAGTCCACATCTAACTATTTAATATACACACCAAACCGATACGAAACTCGACAGTTTTTGTATAACTTAACTAAAAACGATACTTGACCTTCCTCCACGACTCGAATCTTGAAAACCCGAGACTGTATTATGTCGTGTAGGGTAAAAAACCTTGCAAAGCTCGTTATACCTTTGAAGATCAAACCCATACGCCTGCATAAGCTTCATCTGCTTTGTCTTGAACCGACGTTGAAAATAGCCTTCAAAAGTGGGCTCTTTCGACGTCTTGATGAAAAACATGTACGCGAGTGCAAAGTGAAACGACGTGACAAAGAAGCAAATAGGCTCCATCACGTCCCAGCTAAGTTCCCAAAACGTAAGCCTCATGAACGCTAGCGTTTGCATTACTAGAAAACCGAGACCACAGTAAAGCTCTACGCGAACTTGTGATAGAGATTTTCGATCAATCAATGCCTTTTGTGCCTCTAGTGTTTCAAGCTGTTGTTTCCTTGGGTCATTTGGTGTGGCTATTGATTGTGAGATCAATTTCTCCATTGATTCTGCTAACTGTTACAATAATTCAGTGAAACAACGTGTTAAAACTGTAAATCAGTTACAAATCGTTCAGATAATGAACAAAATCAACTCTAAATATGGAGATTATCAAAATTGGAGACGTGATTACGACAATACGTGAAAGCCTAACAAAATTCGTAAACATTCTCTGTGTTTTAGATCAGACCAGATCAATGCTGGTGAAATTAAGTTCATGATCGATTGATTTTCATTGAAATCATATGAAATCGAATTGAATACCAATTGATTGAATGTAGAGAATATGAAACCCTAGGATCATATCAGGTCATATGAAATCAGATCGTAATCTGTAGGTATGATATCGATTATGAAATTCCGATGACATTTGAAGCGATTTGTACCTGATCGGGACGGAGGAACACTACGTTTCCGAAGACGATGACGTCACCGGCTTGATCCAACATTTTCGAGAACTCAAGACCTTGATCACTATCGCTACAAGCATCAATGCATACGGTGAGAAACTCAGAGTAGCTAATCGAGTTCATCGGAATCTGCTTCACCGCCGATCTCACCTTCTGCAACTGCGAAAGCCTAAGGATCTTCCTCGCATCATCAACGGATATCCCGACGGAATCTACAGCCACCGTCGCCGGAAGTTTCAATCCGTCAAGCCGGAGCCGTTCTCCGGTGGAAACATTCATCTTCTCCCTCAGCTTCTCACCGATCGGAAACGAAAACAGCTCCGGAACACTCATCGTCGACGACTGATTGATCTTCCTCCGCTGGAGGAACCGCCGGAATATTCCGCCGTCAGCGGCGTCTGAGGACTTCTCCGGCGACGCCAACATTTCGCGACGGAAGTTCGATTTAGTGACGGATAATGCTTTTTGTGACAAGAGATCTCCGATCGCCGGAGTTTGATCGTCGATGAGGCGTTTTGCGATGGTTCGCCGGAGCGCCATTGATGACTGTGGTGATGAGAAGTTGATGTATATGAGATGATGATGTGTTGAAGAATGAGTGCGTATGGTATGTTTTTATAGGGTCAAAATAGCGTTTGAGGGAAATAATCGCGAGATGTGTGAATTTATCGTATAGGTTCTATTGAAGGATGACAAATATTCTCCCCATGTGATGCATGCTTCCATACATATAAGATTTTTATGTAAAACATACCATATGTTTAAACATGATATTTATGAGTAATAAATATCTTGTATGGTTTATGTTTATAAACCTTGAAACCCATCTAACTTTTATAAACCTTGAAACTCATCTAACTTTTATAAACCTTGAAACTCATCTATGATCTAACTTATCGGACTGTTCGAACTAAAGCAAGTCAGTTAGTTTGTCTGGTTTGAAATTTTAGCAGTTTTATTTATCTTTTAGTGTTACATTTTTTACGGTTTAATGGTCTGATTTGAAATTTGAAAACGGATGTTCGACCTTTTTGTTTATATACTTTTTGGAATATGTACGTATGTATACTATAATCATGAACAAATGTTATTCGCTAATATTTTAATAAATCATTTGAAATAGCGAACCGTTAAACCGTCAACTTTATAAAACAAGCCTACTTGGCCGACATACCCAACCCTACTGGTATGATTTACCATTTCTTGAGCGTGTGATTAATGGTTCATTCTAGAATTTTTTGTCAGAATCGGTCGAACTAATCTATGAAGTACCTCGTTAGTATGATCGTAGAAAACCAATTAGTTAAACCATAGCTGAAAAGTAGGAAAAAAACGGTCAAGAAGCAATGGCTGAGTTTTGGTAGTTTCTTATGAGCGAGTTTTTAATGTAGTTATGATTATATGAATATTATTAGCTAAACTGGATTGTTACTAAAAATCAAGATTTATACTTTGGAAAATGTTCAAATGAAAAAGATTCTGGATTTTAAAAATATAAGACCGAATCTCAATTTTCAACAATTAATTATCCAATTGATATCAAATTATAATAAAAAAATTGTTGGATGAGTATTTTAAATATAATTATTTTTGTTGATTTTTAAGGTTGTAATTTATTTAAACGTTCATAATCTTTATATACAACATTTTTATATAAAAAATCACATCATAAAAACGAGTGTGTTTTTATCATTTATATGAGTATAGTATCGACATATAAAAATAATATTTTTTTATGTTTCTTCAACTCATATGAAATGTATCATCATTGTGCATTTAGCGTGGTTCATTGTGTCTTTTTGTTAGTTCTTGTGTTTTTTAACACTGATGTGTTTTCCTAAAATAATGAATTCTAAAAAAATATAATAGTAACACAATGATTAATTAACAACTAATTAATTTAAAACATAAAAGAACAATGATAAAATAACATAAAAAGATATAAAATGTAAAATACAATGATATAATATCTCATTGTGTTTTTTGCTTCTCATTGTATTATTTTGAACAGTATTAGATTTAAAAAACACACCAATAATAAGATAACATGAAGTTTATATAATATATATAAGACAATGACAAAAATAACACAAAGTGATAAAACGCATAACACAATATTGAATATGTATAACAACTGATTAACAGTACTCGACACAATGACTTGATGATTAGACACAATAACTTAACGTATTTGATACAATGATCAAAATATATTTTATTTTAAAATAATTAAAGAACACGAGTAAATCCTAAAATATTTTTAAGCTTGTTAAAATAAATACGTTTTTTTATTACAACTCTATACCCTCATACTTTTCATTTGTGTTAGTAATATATTAGATGTCAATACAAATTTTATTACCATATTATTATAAAGAATATATTATTCATCTATTTTCCACTCTCCTAACAAATAAACGAATTCGTTGACCTTTTATTTTCTCCAAAGATATGTTTGGATTTTTTTAAATGTTCATTCGACGGCTATATTTTAATGGTTAAATAGCACGGCTTGGTCATCGGTAAGACACTGCCCCGCATCATAGTCGCTCCCGCAACACCTTCTCTCGCAAGTCACGTGCATTGTGGTTGTATTTTAAGCATCAAAGATTGTACACTCGATGATCATTATATATGTAACATATTAATTTCATAAATATTATTAATTATCAATTTATATATGCATTATGGGTTGTATCTAAGATTTAGTGGGTTATACATTTTTTTCTTACTCTTAATCCCAACACACTCAACGTGTGCATGTGCATGTGCATGGTGTAACATTTATCCGCATATTTTTCCGGTTTAACGGTCTAGTCACAACGTGCGTGTCTTAGATCGATTTAGTTATTGTTTTTAATGTTTTATGTTTTACGTGTGGGGTTTAATGTTCTTACTTCTACCTTCCATTTATTTTTAATTTTTCTTTTTTTTTCTTGTTTATTAAGATTTTTTTCATTGTTGGTGGTCGTTTATGGTGGTGTAAATTTAATGGTACTTGACATTGTGTTACTCCCCTCGTCACAATGCGGGGGCCTAAATACTAGTTAAACACTAATTATAGATATGGTTTTAATCTATAATTAAACACGAAAGATAAAATTAAAGATTGGATGTTTTTTTTATTATGGACCAATGATGCGAGGCATATCATATATAAATCCCCAATATATATATATATATATAAACTAGGTTAAAATGATGTATATTACACATATTGTATAATTGTAAGATTATACTCTTAGTAATAAAGATTTTCATTTTACATATTTATAAAATTGTTATATAGTTTTTAATACGTATTATATTAGCATTGTACAGTTATTTAAAGATATGTTTTATAAAATAGAATATTTTTTTATTTTTAAAAATGTTTTATGAACAAACCTAACATTTTTATAAAATATAAAACAATTTATAAAATTAATTATAGAAATCATTTAAAATAAGAGAGTTGTGGAAAAAAACTAAGAAGGTAAGAAAGAGTGACACATGTCACTTAGGATTTATATTTATTAGTATAGAGATAATTGGATGAATGGACGCGCATGCCATGAGTGTCTTCTTTCTTAAATGTTTAATAAATTTTCTAGTTTAAATCAACTTTTAAAATATTACACGAGAATGCAAAATATCCTGTCTATTTTCTTAGCTCTTCAAACACAATATTATATTCACACGTCATCATAAAAGTTTGGTATATTAATACACAGTTTTAAATTTTGATACACACCGTTGAAATGAATAACAAGTTTCATATAATTGGAACACATAGAATATGTTGCCGATGTTATGAACATGGTTTTGTACTCATCCTTTTCTACAAACACAACAACATACCCTATTAATAACTATGTCCCAACATTTGGTTTGGCGAACAACATCCGCATTGTATTACAATTGGATGTTTGTCATAACACCAAAGTGTGCGATCACATCAACGTTATTTCTCTTTCTACCTTGTGGTGGTGATGATATTCGATATTCATAAAACAAGGCTTGATCTATGTACACCAATGTTCTTGCATGCATAATGTCGTTCTTCTCTTTTAATGAACTCGTGACATACTTCTCATGTAATGAATGATGTAAAAAAATATTTTTGACATGTTTGAATATTCGATCCTGATCGTATCACTAACAAAATATGGTGTGAAAGCATGTGATATTTTTCTATTGGAATGAATCACATGAAAATCATTGTGGTGTTGTTTTTTTATTTTTGTCAAACACATATCTCCATTTCTTTCATGACACTTATAATATGTTTTTCTCTTGCCATGAATTACGTGAAATGACTTTGATATTGTTTTTTGATCATATCACATACAGTCATACAGACCACCGTTTTTCTCTTTTGATGGAACTTGTAGCATGCTTCTCTTGCAACAAATTATGTGGAAACATGTCGACACTTTTTCTGATCATTTCACACAAAAAATCCACTAGGTGCAAAACTGGTCTTTTGAAGCAATTGAAAAAAAAACTTCGAGAGGTTTACTTAAAAAGGCGACTAATTAAAAAATCATCTTGAAAAACCAATATGAAAAAACCGTCTCAAGAGATGGAAACAAGAAAAAAAACTCATCTTTTGAAAATTACAATAAAATGATCATGTTTTTATGAATATTTAAACATAAAATATAATCTTGAATGTGCCGGTAAGGTGTTAAATGTAAATACTTATAGTAGCTATTACATAAGTGTAAAACAACTATATAAAGATAAATACTGATATACGTTTATGTAAATATTCTTATTAATCATACATGTTTCAAACTAATAAATATTTACATATATGTTAAATACATAAAAATAATTTATTTTTCAAAACCATGCACTATTTCTACGTATGTAAATTCTTAAATGGACTGTTCTATGCACAAATACACGCAAACAAAAATACATGTCTTGAGTTACTTTTTTTTCTTACGTGTATGTAAAATTGACGATTTACACATATGTAAATTGACTATTTGTACACATATGTATAATTATTTATATTTATGTTTTGAGTTACTCGTTTTCTTTTCTTTGTATGTGTTTTATTGTTCGAGTTCATTCTGCGATCGAACTCATCATCGCTGTTGATCCCACTAGTCAATCTTCCCGTAACTTCTTCCCTTCTTTTGTGCTTCAAGTAAGAAAAGCCGAAATGATAATACATCTTTTTATTAAAATAAAAGGGTAACTAGAGATGTCATATAACATAGGATGATAACTAGAGATGACACATGACAACACTACATTCACTATTAACAAAATTTTCTTGTTTCTCTCTCCTATTAAATAACTCAATTAATTACTAATTATATTATTTAATTCTATTTTTTTTATTATAATCTACTTTTAAAAAGATTAAGAAATAAATTTTTTTATTCATGTTTATTTCTACAGAAACAAATTTTTATAAAAAGAAAATTTTCTAGAACGTACATCATACTTTTTTTAAAACATGAAATATTTTAAAAGTTACATTTTTAATGTGTTTTGTTTTTAAATGAAATGTTTGATATATTTTTTAGTAAAAACAAAGAAAGTATAAAAGCAAATTTTTAGAAAGTTAATATTATTGTTTTATTACTTATAGTATTTACTCATACATAATTTAAATCATATATTATTTAATAATTAATAAAATTTTATTTTATGTAATATTATGTTTATTCAACCTGTGTAATAAACGGATTCATCAAAGCCAGTAATTTTATAAAAACAAAAAAGAAACCTTTCTCAACTTAGAAATTAAAAGTCAAAAGATAATAACCAAAATGGCTTGAAGGACAAGATGTCCATAAATACTTAAAATTGGTTTTCCCTTTTTTTATCACTCCATGTATTGTTATTTTTAAGGATTTATCATTGGGAATTCAACATCAGTATATCTGTCCCATATCAAATGATATCTAAATCCGTTTTTTAAATATATTAATGTAATCACGTGTGCAAAGCCAACACCAAAAATATGAACGATAAAAATTAAAAAATAAATGTAATGTCACAACACGTGTTTGTTTTAATAATTATATGTGTACACCAAAAATATGAACGATAAAATTTAAAAAATGAATGTAATGTCACAACACGTGTTCGTTTTAATAATTCTATGTGTACAATGTAAATTTAGATCGTTAGTCGAAAATTTGTGAAAGATAAAAGTATTGGGGATTAAAGTTAAAATTGAAAACTTATATGGGTTAGATTATGAAATATGTAAAAGTTTTGGGTTTATAATAAAAAATTAAAATGAAGAAAAATATACAACCTTTTATACACATTATACAACAATCAATGCATACATAAGTTGAAAATAGTATATTTAAACTAAATATGAAGATAAAATAGAAGGATTGAGTGGGATAATTATCTCTATCAACACCTTATTGGAAAAAAAAACTCCATTAATCTTTAGGTCATTAGTTAAAACGCATTATTAAATTATTATTTAACTATCAAAATATTATTATTGTTTTGACCATTAATATGTTAATTGGTTTCACAGTTATGAAGTTATTTACAAATTCTGAAAAGATGATATGCCTATTTATAATGCTTATTACAATGATATACATATTTTATAATTTTATAATATATATATATATATATATATATATATACATGCGTGTGCGCGCATGTGTCTATTAATTTAAGAGAATCTTTTAACGACACCCTTCCGAAATCTATCTTAAGCATATAAATTTTGGATTACCCCTCTCAAAACTAGTTTTTGAATATTTTATCTAATTTAAAATATATATAAATTGTAAGGATCGAGTTGACATATAATAAAATAATTGGTAGTTATTTCTCTTACTTTTTCGAGTTTGAAATTTATACACATACTAATAAAGGGATTTGTTGTTGATTTTTTCTTAAATAATCAAATCATTATTTATATATATATATATATATATATATATATATATATATGAGATAGAATACTCAAAAAGTGAGTTACAAACTTACAATCCATCACCTTAAAAAACTAATTTATATCATATACATACATTTACGTAGTTTATTTGTTTATTTTAATTTTCAAGTGGATCATAAAAGATTGGATGTATATATAAAAATGCATGTACTAGCTCAATGTATAAGAATTGCATTCAAAGTTGTTTAAGGTTGACAAAGGTAATCAGGTGAATTTCAATTGAATTGTGTAAGTTGTAAGAATTTAAAAGATTTGTCAGTATATAAGATACAAAAAATTCATTTGTTGAAAAATACTTTTATACCTAAATACACATTTGTTAGTGAGAACATAAATAACCACTTGTTAACCCTGATAGCACACCGTCGATTAATTTAGACAATGGCATGCCAATTTAAATGATGCCAATGAGAAATTAAATGAAGAAAATGACACCTTCAGCGATTAATGATTTAGAAAATAACATTGGCAATGCCGATCGACGAAGAAAAGTGCATACATTTGGTAAAGATATGTTTTTACACTTTTTATTGACTGATTCTTTTTTAATTTAAAATAATTAATTGATTATTTTGTTAACCGATTCTCGTATTAATTTAATGTAGTGTAAGTTTTTATAATTAATTAAGAATGCGGCTATATGGTGATAAAAATATGTTGAAGAGTTTATCATGGTACATCAATATACTTTTTCCAAGACTTGGTATTTTGTATACAACTTATATACTTTGGCTAAGGGCGTAAACAACCATGATGCAATGAGATATCCCGATGATATTTTTTCTTTGAATTGGTTAGATATTATTGAACCTGATGTTTGTTTTAAGTTATCTAACCATGATGTTCTAGAATTTGATGTTAAATAAAAGTATTGATGAATTTAAAGCTTGAGGAGGTGTTGATGAAAGTCTTGATATTTATGAGTACATAAAAGAAAACAAGGCATCAGACTAAATGAGACTTCCAAAAGTCTAGCCATAGACATTAAAGAGAGGCGCTACGCGGGAGGCAACCCGTATTTTGTTTGTTTTTATATTTCTATCTTGTTCTAAATTTTATTTTTTAGTTATTTGTTTTCATCTTTTACAAAAAAAAGTATCAAATAGAAGGTTGAAACGATCGCGTAACGATTGCTTTATAAGACAGACACGGTCGCATAAATCTTCTGAGTAAAAAAAATGCTCAAACCTATCTCTAACCAGATTTGCTACTTGACTTCTTCCTGACCTTGACTTCATAACCACATATATCCTTCGCTCTTTCCACCGTCACTTGCCAACATCAACCACCTCATTAAATTCCATCTTATTCTCTACTCCAAGCCTTGAGGAAAACGCTGAATTCAAGCTTGGGGAGAGGTAATTTCAATTTCTTTTCGTCTTATTTATCATTCGTTTACATATTGCATTTAGGGTTGCATCATAGTTATGGTAGGATTAGGACTTCATTGCATATAGTTAATCATGGTCATAATAATATTAGGTATGCATTGTATTTCAAAGAAAGAAAAAAAGGTAACACCTCTATAGCCTCGGGAAAGATTTTAAGAATAACATGAAAAATGATATTACCCTTTATTATGTTAATTGTAAGTTGTGTGTACAAATAGGTTGACAGTAATAAAATAGACAGATATGCTCTGTTATGCTAGTGCCCTTTGTTCTTGAGTTTACAAGGATAAAACACCTAATAGCTATGTGTGCCTAATACTGATTTGATCACATAAGGAGACTGAGACCTAGCAATAATAGGTTGAGAGCCGAGTCCAAATAAAAAAAGAAAACAAGATTAAAGAAAAATAAAAGAAAATGAGAAAAAAAAAGAAGAAGTTTATTATATTATAAATAAGCCGCAATAATAACAAAATCTTTTGTCTTCTCATGTGGTGAAAAATTGACCACTTACTCTCTATAGTCCTTGAGGTTAGGAAGGTTTTCACCGAGTGAAGAAAGGTGTTAGCACACTTAAATAACTAATTTAAACATGCATTGATTGATATGAAATGATAAATCCGAAACTTAAGGGTTAGAGGACCATAACTAGTAAATTGGGCATATTTGTTTATAAAATCTTAAAAGCCTAATTTATCCACAACAACTGAAAATTAGCATAATAAAATAATTTCATGCTCATACTTCTTACGCGGGGCTAAGAATGGTATTGCCAATATTCTAAATATATCTCTATATATTTTGTTTTCACTTTCCGATTTATTCCTAGTCTTGACTTCCCTAAGGACAATGAAAGATTTAAGCTTGAGGAAATTTGTTAGTTATATTTTTAGTCATAAATTATAGTAATTTTAGAGTATATTTTAGCATATATTTTGTATTAGTTGCATGCATTTTTTTAATTATTTTATAAAATAGTAGTTTTATGGGATAAAGTCTACTTTGGTGTGTTTTGGTTGATTTTATAGGTGCATTCAATTAGTAAAGAAGAAAAAGTCTTAAAAGAAAATATTATTAAAAAAGAAAGAATCCTGAATTTTAAAAGTTGCAAGAAAATTCCTAAAGTTTAGTGGGAGTTATAATAAGAAAAATCTTAAAAATGACCTATCGGTTTATTTTGAAACAATTTTTTTTTTGTTTTTCTAGAAAAGCAAGAGAAGTTTAAAACAAAAGTAGTGTAGACCAAGGAAAAAACTCCAAATGTTTAACCATTTAGCTATGGATGCTTAGCAAAAAAATTGATATCATTATTTTATTACATATGACCGTTACTCATACGTAATTTTAACCATATGTTATCTTAAAATATTATTTTATAATTATTAAAATTTTATTTTATTTAATATTTTATTTATTTAACTCGTATAATATACGAATTTACTAAGGAGCTGTTTGATAGTATGTTAATGATCATTAAAAGTCTATCTTTAATTTGTTCATAACTTTTAAATTTTTAAAAGGTAACCCTGATATTGAATAATTAAAAAATTAAATTTTAATAGTATCTTTTAATCATTCAACATCAAAATTAACTTGTAACCATTCTAAAGTTACGAACCATTAACCTATTAATGACTTAATAAAGACAACCAAACAACCACTAAAACTAGTATGACAAATAATTTAGTAAATTTAATAATCTTATTTAAATTTAACATAATTTTTAATGATATAAGCATTAATATTTAAGAGAGTATTTTAGTCAATTATTTAAATCCAGATATTTACCAACTATAATCGCTGTAAGATATCACCTCCCTGTATGAGCACAAATTATGATATTTTCAAATTCTCGTATTATCTCGAGAATATGATGACGAGAAGAATCATGTAGATTTGTCATAAATAAATGGACAAATGCTCATGACGTTTCATCTTCATACTACACTCATGAGATTCTATCAATTTTCACATACAAGTGCTGATGACATGTTAATTCAGATTCTATTTTAATATGCAACCTCTTTTAATTTTAATTTTACTAATTAAAAGTAATGTCACATATTAAAAGTTTTATTTCTTCTCGTTTTAATATTTTTTCATATATGAGAGTCATATTGCTAGAGTTTAAATGAAACATAAAAAATAAATTATAATATAGTCATGTTTGAAAAACACTTAGGGTTGGAAATTTACGTCCCGAGCTCCCCTTAAGAAATATTCTTAAGAGCATCAATATTCTGTTCCGAGCTCCCCTTAAGAAATGTTCTTAAGAGTATCAATATTCTGTTCTTTATTTTTATATGAGTTTGTGTCCAGTGCTTTATATCGTGAGGATGATTGTAAATCTCAAAATAAGACTAATATATACTTTCGTTATTTATTATAGAATAAATGTAGGTACAAATTCTTCCAAGTGTGACTTGTTTTTTTCATATTAGGTTCATATCATGTTTGAAATTATTGCACGTCCGCATTTGTATAAAGTTTTGATAAATTTATATAACTAGAAGTAATAATTAAATTTAATTAAAAACAACTTTCACATTTAAAACTAAAAGCATACATTTTAACAGATAAGACTATGATTCTATCCCAAAAGAAGTACATTTTGAGAGAGAATGATGAACTTTGGTGATTTAGCTAATATCCTAGAAGAATTAGGTCCCATGGCCCATTCTCGTGAGAATAAATTAGAATTAGTACATATACATATTCTATAATAAATCATGAAAGTATATATTATCCTTGTTTTTAGATTTACAACCAATTTCCAGTTTTAATGCCAAAATCTTTTGAATTACTCCGAGGCATTTAATAAACAAATAAAGCAGCATAAGGTTTGTGTGTGAAAAAGGTATTTGTGAGACCCATAAAATTTTTACAAGCCATTAACTAAGCTGTAATCAACTTCAAAAATAAAAGAAAACTTTTTACAAATTAGTAAATTTTAATAATTACATAAATCAAAGGTCCAAATCACTAAAAATATAATTTTGTACCAGTTGATAGCTGGATGTTTTATCAATTACTTGATAGTTGACACATATATGTCATAATAACTCTGAGACGTGTGAAGTAATTTTGATAGTGTTAAACAACTTCATGAAATTTTTAAAAAGTTATATATTTTATTTTTAGAAAATTAAACTTAATGTGACATTTTGTCCAAAATTTAATCACTTGCACAATACAATATATATAAAAAATGCTATTTTTTTAAACTAAAATATTATTCTTGCATATTTTTTTTCTCAAAGGCAACAACAAAAGAAGAATCCCAACCAATTTGGAGTGGGAATCTTACAAGGATATTGGATCCATTTGGGAGAGAGAAACATTGGAAGTCTACTAATCCCATTTGCCATCACTTACCCCACACATTCCTCCGATCATTTGGGCTTTTTTGTTTTTGAGTAGACGTTTTGTTGAATTTGTAATTGTAATTCAAATTTTATTTTTTTACCATTTTAATTACTTTAGTTTTTATAAAATTTTATTATTTTCATTCATTCTACTAATACCATTAAAACTTTTATTAAATATAAGGGTATTTTAGTTTTTTAACATACTAATTATCCAATTAAAAAAATTAAACAAATTGATATTTATATGAAACTAAAAAACACATGAAACAACTAGTGAGACCGACGCTTTGATTTAAAAGTTTCGATTAACCCTAATCCATGTTGTTCGAGTGAGATCTGATGTGGGATTTCAAATTTTAATGTTTTGTTTGAATGGTTATCGTTGTTCGATTGACGTCTGCTGTGGAATTGAGCTTTGTTGTTATCATGTTGTTTGATTGGGGTCTACTCTTGACATGCTTTGTTTCATTGATGTCAACTATCTTCATACTTGTTCAAACATTATGACAAGATCTCAATCAAACAAAACGTGACAACAACAGATCTCAATCGTACAATAGTACATGTTCGAAAAAAAACATGAAGATTAATTAAAACCTCATAGTAGACCTATTAGAGTCAATCAAAGATTTCAAATCAAAGCGACTGGTCTCACTAGTCACGTCATGTGTTTTTTATATCTAATTGAATATTATTTGGTTAATTTTCTTAATTGGATAATTATTATGTTGAAAAAAACTTAAATACCCTCATATTTAATGAAGATTTTAACATTGTTATTGTAGTGGATGGAAATGACAAACATTTAGTAAACTATAATATTGAAATGTCAAAAAGAAAGTTTTTAAATTACAATGGCAAATTCAACGAAATGTTAGAGACGGAAATAACATTTATTCTTCGTTTTGACAAATAAAGTAAAAAATTAGGCCCGATTTTCATGACACACTTACCTTGCTCAAACATAGAACTTAGAAGTAGTGCATTTCAACCCGCATGCTACGGCGGGGATGCAAGAAGGATTGTGTCGGTATCTATTAGGTTCATTTCAGTGCGTAAAAAACAAGATGAAAAATAAATTATAAAAAGAAATTTGGTTAAATTTATTTTTAAAAAATCACTCAACTTAAATGTGATATATACAGCGCCTTAGCTTACAGAAGTTATAAAGGTCCCTTGACAACTTTATATATTAAAATCACTCAACTTATCTTAAAGAATTACAAAATTAGCTGTTAGCTTCTTAATTGATCTAAATATGATTATATATTTATTTTTGTACAAGAATGTTAAATGTCACATTACTAAAATAGATTTTTTTTGTGAGTCCAAAATTTAACTGTTTAATAGTTAACAAGCCCTTGTTTATTTTAAACTTTTTACACAAATCCGGAGATTATAATATATAAAAGTTAGTTTGGTGACATTTCCATTTATCTTTTACAATTTTAATAAAAGTTAGTTTGGTGACATTTTCATTTATCTTTTACAATTTTATGAACTTTAATGGTTTATGCGTTTGAGCGAAAATTTTTCATAAAAAATAGAAAAGTAAAATTAAATTTTGTAAGAAAAATCATTTAATTAATATGTCTTACTAATGAAGATTTTGTATGTCATTGTTTTAAATTCAGTGGCGGAACCATGAATTTTTCTCGATGGGGTTATTATTTTTCGGGTCTTTTGTTTTGTAACAAAATAATATAAAATTTTTCGGGTTGTTGGGTCGAGTCGGGTTGGTTCAGAATATAATTAAATTGCATAGAAAATGTTAACAAAAATATAATATTAAAAGAAATCAAATAAAACTTACATTTTATTGTTGTTCTTTACGTGTCTTCATTTTTCGAAACCGTTTCATTACATCTTGAATCGACACCTTCGCAAAAAGCTCATTTTCAATGTAACAAATGCACGAGTCCTTTTCAATTGGGGGCTAAGGTTTTGTTTTGTGTTATTAGAATAAAGTTAGTTTAGTAATTTTACATAAATAAAAAGAAAAAAAGGCTGTTGCAAGCTAATCTCAAGTTGGAGGAGAGGCGGGCATACCAATGACTCAAACATTTTATTTGTGTTATATTTTTAGCTTTAATATATTAATGAGTTCACTTCCTCTAAAACTATGAGTTTACTAAAAAAAATTTGGTATTATACGTTACATTACGAGTTCAAAAATCAATGGGGTCATTTGACCCTGTTCACTAAGACGTAGTTCCGCCCCTCGTAACCTACTTTAGAATTATTATTTCTTCCTAACATTTTTCAAAAACGGATCCAATCCGACCACTGGCGGAGCTTGAATATCCCTGTAATAAGGGCGGGGCGAATTAAATTTTTTAAGGGGGCCGAACTCGATATTATATAAAAATTTACACTACGGACAAAAAATTTACACTAACGGACTAAAATTTAACACTACTGACGAAAAAAAGAGGAAGGACCCCCCACCCCGGGGGGTCTTCACAATCCTCCGCCACTGAATCCAACCGAACAACCCATTTTGGTTGCCTTCTTATCTGTCTCCCTTTCGAAAACTACTACAATAAGTTAAACCGGCGTTCGCTTGACCCTATCTCGGGGTTCGGTTCAATGGACTACGGCCACAGCTTCAGTCTGGGTTTGAGATGACAAAAACCATAATCGATAGGATTAAAACTGGAAATATCACACATCGTCACAAGGTTTTTTATATAACATGTAAATTTTCCTATAAGTTCACATTCACATATCCCAACCACTACTTTTATCTTTCTTTATAATCCATTACTTAACTATGGAAAATGTAAATTACTTTGCAAATAAGTTAATCTGATATAAAAGTTACTTGTATTATATGTAATTTCCTATAGATCAATATTTATTCTTATATGAGTACGTATGAGTATCTAAAAACCTGTTATGTCATTGTCACTAGTGCAATCCTAATATATACCTTACCTAAGCAGATAATGACACCTTTAATAATCCAAGTGGAGCCATTGATGCGATCCTGGTGGCATAATGTTCATGTCCAACCTAACATAAACATTTTTATAAGAATGTCAATTTACTTTTAAATTTGGTATCAAAAACCATATTATTAAAGATGTAAATGTTATAAAACATATCCAACATAACATATCCAACAGAATAAGAATTTCAATGTGATCATGTATTTAGAGATAATGTTCAAGAGTTGGTGAGCAATTATCTTTTATCTTAAATAGTGTAATGCACACATGCATAATTAAAGTTTACTTGTTTTGATTATGATAAGAACATAACAATGTGAGTTAATTGCCATGTAAATTACTTGTATATCTAATGAAATCTCCGAACTAATTACCTTAACTAAAGGATGGAACTTGATTACACAAACCTATCGATATCACATCTGATGTCATGGATCAATCGTCAAGCTACTGCTTTGATCTATGAATACCGAGAAAGAGAGATCCATGGTTGATACTGTAACCTATTGTTATTAATCATCCAACGAACAACTACTAATTCACCACTGTTGATGTTAAAGTTTGACTCGCATCAACCATCTAAGCTTTGGACTGATATTCAATATCAAAGTAAAACAAAGAATTCAATTCATTTAACAACTGCATGAATAAGACAACAAATTTCAAGACTATTGAAGTTATAAAAGATTACAATATCCCTCTTAAAAGGTTTTATAAAATAATTAACTGCTTATAACCCTAAGATTGTAAAAAAGGGAATAAAATGACTTCTATAAAACATATTCTTGGAAAAGATCATTGTCAAATGACAAACTAAGCTAAAAGTTTAGTTTGTTTAATAACAAAAGTGACCAGCAAATTGAGAAGCAAACAAGTGTGTTTTGCTAGTTGTAAGGAAAACGTCATTAACCATTTTAACCAAGCTCATATTGTGCTCGTGGGTATGTTTTTCTTGATGATTAAGCTATGAGATAAAGTAGAAATTCAACTCTTGATTAGTTGATTGGTTGCTAAGATACTATTGCACTTGTATTTAAAAAGGATAATCATTTCAGTACTTTGACTTGCATATCGCACTCATAAAACACAAAGACACATCTTCTTGTGTGATTTCTTGCGTGATTACTTGCAAGTAAATTCAAAACAAAATGTCAAAAAAAAAGAAAGAAAGAAAGACAAGCGCTAGCAAGCTAGACACGGTTTTCCGTAATATAAATATTTGTAACATGTACATGATATAAAAAAAAGTAACACCCAACATCCTGAACACCGTTGTCGCAACAACAAACATTCGACTAACAATCCAAGTGTTTAACATCCAGTTCAACATATAATCTTCAAATTCGACACAACTTAAGAATTCGACACATAAAGGATAATATTAGATGATAACACATGAAGGGTCATATTTCAAATTAGTTAGTAATCGTCTTTACCTTAAATAGTTTGATTTAGTTTTCCTAATAAGTTTCATGTCCATTTAATTTTCATTTTTCATTCAAACATCAAAGCATAGAAATGACTAATGAGAGTTCGTGTGTGGACCATAATGACTTAAGTTTTTTGATATATGTCCACAAATAACTTTGGGTTTTATATTATTACTTTAAGATATGACGTTGTGACACGACTAATAAAATGGTTACACAATTATCCACTAAAGAGTATTATTGCACCATTATGGTGTATTTTTATTATTTAGCTTACGACGTAACTCCAAACTTTAATGCTAACATCATACTCTTTTTATTAATTTAAGATTTCTTTTCCTCACCTAACAAAATACGATTGATTGGTTCTTAAAGCTAACATATTTATAGACAGTGGCGAATTCATAAATTTTTTTCACGGGGGCGGAAAATTTAAGTATCATTAAGCCACCGCAAATGGGTCGGGTCGGTTTCAACAAAAATCATTTTTTTCTTGTTAGATAGGTCGGGTCGGTTCATTGACGTAAAAAATCGTTAAAATAGTCCCAAACTCGTGAATTTGCATATATGTATAATATAATAAAAATCACATCGAAGCATTTATACTAATTGAAAGTGGTGATATGTGATGTTTGAAACAATTATACTCATAAATTTGGTGATATGTTCAACATGTTTTAGATATATTATTATCAAATATATTT
>BJCM01064871.1:0-22383 GCA_018326385.1 Flaveria bidentis | reverse complement strand
TCACACACACACACACACACACACACACACACACACACACACACACACACTCACACACACACACACAGCAGAATCCATTGAAGAAAAACATTGAAAATGCCGGGGATCAGAGCACCATCGAACTATTCAGAAGAACCTACACGTCATCCTGCTCTCACAATCAACGCTAAGGTAAGCTATCTTCTAGAATTTACAGTGATATTGCTTAAATTTGTATGAATTCGTAGACACAACACTGAAGTTTTGAAAACCGTATTGATTTGGATATTAAGAGTTCATACTTCATACAACTTGAATTCGAGTTCGATTGTACTCTTGTTTGTGATCGTTTAATTATTATGACAGGATAAGTTTTTTGTTCTGACGCTTTGAATAAAACTGATGAATTCATCTGTATATCTGTAGAGTTTGATCGACATCGTGATTCATGTTTCTTCTCATTCAAGTATATTTTGATTCAATAACTTTTATGCTCAAAAAAGTGTGATTTAATTTCATAAGTACTTGTTAGATTAATCAATTTTTGTACAGGAGCCCTTCAATGCTGAACCACCACGTCAAGCTTTGGTTGCTTCTTATGTGACTCCTAAAGAGTTATTCTACAAGAGAAATCATGGACCAATACCTATTGTTGATGACATAGAAAGGTCCTGATAACGTTATTTTGGATATTGACTTGTGTATTTGTTCATTATTAGATATCTTGTTGAATTTGTTTTGATATTGACATGTAAGTTTTGTACTTTTGTTTTCATTAACAGATATAGTGTCTCCATTGTAGGGCTAATTGAGAAACCTAAAGAGCTGTTTATGAAAGATATTATGTGAGTAGTGGTTTTTGTTCTACTTGCTTTATATAATTACTCTCATTATGTTCTTTAGTGTTGCCTATTTCAATGTTAGAAGACTCTATGGTGTTTGAATTACAGGAATCTTCCAAAATATAATGTTACTGCCACTTTACAGGTATACACTATAATTCATGTTGAAAAAGGTGTCACTTAATTGATGTGGTAATTCAGAAGTAATTTGTTCCTGTTACTACAGTTTCTCTCTAATTTCACTTCATGCAGTGTGCTGGTAATAGAAGAACCGCAATGAGCAAAACCAGAACTGTAAAAGGAGTTGGGTGGGATGTTTCTGCATTAGGAAATGGTTTGTGTCCAACCTCATAAGTTTAGATTATTTTGGTGTTGATGTAATGGGTTGTTTCTGTGCTTTTAGGACATAGTTGATTTTAGATTTTTGGAATGGAAATTGTTGAATTTGTGGTATTTTTCTTCTCTTTTCTGAGTTATCATGTTGTTTGTTGTGTTCCTGTCAGCAATTTGGGGTGGAGCAAAACTTGCAGATGTTCTTGAATTAGTTGGTATATCAAAATTAACAAGTGTCACACCAGCAGGTGGAAAACATGTTGAATTTGTTAGTGTTGACAGGTGTAAGGTTTGTATTAACTTGTTCAATGGAACTTTAGTGTTGCTAACTTGTTTGCCAATTGCAACTTATTTTGTTAACTGTTTCCCGCTTGACCATAGGAAGAGAATGGGGGTCCGTACAAGGCATCAATTCCATTAAGTCAAGCAACAAATCCTGAAGCTGATGTTTTGCTTGCTTATGAAATGAATGGAGAGGTATTACTGAATACCATAATGCTATTTTCTATGCATACAACCTCCTAAATCGTTTTATAGAAAAAAAATTATTTTCTGTAGAAAAGTGTTTGTGGTTTGACCAAACCTAGTCGTCTCACCCCATACCAAAAATGACCCGTTTTAACCCTATTTGGCCAATTCAACCCAACCCGAACATGTTTGAATTCTCAACCCAATAACTAAAGTTTGATCATCGGCTTCTAACTACATATAATGCTTAAACTATTGGTCTTTGGTAATTCATTTATATAATTAAAACCCTACAGATGTGTACTTTATCCTGTTACATGCTCTTTAATTCTTTATTTAGCCCTCTAATCACAAGTTCAGAATATTTCTGCATATTGGGCAGTTAATTTTGCTTTTACTTACTGGTTTGTGAAACTGTAAAAGACACTCAACAGGGATCATGGGTATCCACTGAGAGTGGTTGTCCCAGGGGTCATTGGTGCTCGTTCCGTGAAGTGGTTGGATACCATCAACATAGACTCCCAAGTCTGCCAGGTTAGATTGATATGTTTAATGTTATCAGTAAAAGTATATGCTCAACTTCGTGTTTCTAAGACTATAGGGTGTATTGCTAATTCCCAGGGATTCTTTATGCAAAAAGACTATAAAATGTTTCCGCCTTCAGTAAACTGGGACAACATTGACTGGTCTACTAGGAGGCCACAAATGGATTTCCCTGTACAGGTGCTTCTTACTAATTTTCTAAACTTACCACAAATGGATATGAGTTTGCTGTTAAGAAAAGAGGCTGGGTAAACACCTTTGTTCAAAATGTAGAACTTTTAAAAAATAATTTGTGTGTAAAAAGTCTAATATTTCAATAACGATCTTGTTTTTTAAAAACTATAACTGATTTTAAGATAACATATGCATTAAAAAATACACTGGACAATGTTTTACCCATTCTCTTTTAACTATTTCTTACTTCTCCAGGTTGACCCATTAGAGATAATACATAACCCAAGTTGACCCATCCTAAGAAATGGGATGAAATTGCCACCTCTATATTTCCAAGGATATGCAGTATGGTAGTGTGGTTCCTTAAAAAACAAGGCTAAGTATTACTTCATTTTTGGTTCTAGATCTCTTTAAGCGCTGACTAATAAATTTATACCAAACGATGATAAATGATGATTTTAACCCTCCTGGAATAGAGAGCAGTGTCGTTGAACCACATCAACTGCTTAAATCAGTTAAAAAAAGAAGTCATTTGATGCTCAAAAGTCAGATTCTGACTACAAACTAAAAGTTAAATACATGTATATTCCTTGGGCATGCACTGCCTTTTGAAAGTTTTAATGTTCAAATTTTTGTTTATGAACGTAGAATATTTTATCACAACTAGCATATAATTTTAGGAGTAAAGTATAGATATTTAACTTCATTTGCGGGTTGCTCATTTACAGAGTGCCATATGCTCCTTGGAGGACGTGAATGTGGGGAGGAATGGCAAGGTTGGTAAACTTTCTTTACTTACAGTAGATGTTTTAAGTATGACTGATTTGTCTTACTTCTTAAAATTTTCTCTGCAGATAGCTATAAAAGGATATGCAGTTTCAGGCGGTGGCCGTGGAATTGAACGAGTTGATATATCTACGGATGGCGGTAAAACCTGGAAGGAGGCTTGTAGATACCAAAAACCTGGCATTCAATACATAGCCGATGAAGAAAACAGCGATAAATGGGCATGGGTACTTTTTGAAGCCGAGGCTGATGTACAATCCAATACAATGATAGTTGCCAAAGCAGTATGTCATCTCTCTGTCTCTTTGTGTTATCTGACTTCTTTCAAATCAGATTACTTTTACAATCCGGTTTACTTTTTCCTGACAATATCTGTTTTTTTGTTATCCTGATTACTGTTTAGTGTGCACTAATGAGACTTTCAACTCATTAACTTGAATGGGGTTGATTTGGGCTATATGTCTATATCATAACTCAACCCGGGTAACAAATTTAGCACCTTTAGCATGGTGAAACTGTGAAAACTGGTTGAAAGTCATCCAAAATGTTAATTAATAAATGCCATTTGACGTCCTATATCAAACTATTCAAATGAATCGTATATTATTTTTACCCAATAGATTTTGTAATGTTTAATGCATTAAATGCTTAAGATATAAAAATAAGAAACAAAAAAAGTGTTGGCGGGTCAAGACACCCCAGACCATTTTGACCTTGTGAGACTGATATACTATTCTTTATAACACACGTTATAAACTCACATGATTTGGAAACTGGTTTTGGTTGTGTAACTCAAGTCCATTGTATATGATTTCTGAATATTGGTGAGCAGGTAGATACAGCTGCAAATGTCCAACCTGAAAAGGTTGAAGACATTTGGAACTTGAGAGGAATTCTAAACACATCATGGCATCGTGTTCATGTGCAAGTTAGGCATTCAAGCATGTAAAGTTATACAAATGTAACGGAACAAAAGCATGCAATAAAACGATCAGGGTGTAAGGTATCCAATAATTCCTATTTCGTAGCGCCACAATAATACTTCAGGAGTGAATCTCCTTATTTCTTCTGCTTGTTGCTGGTTTTTGTAACAAAAATTAAATTTTATGCATGTGTAAGCATAAATATGGTTGCTATTTAAAGTTTCCTTGGTAATGTTGTCAGTGGTGATCAATTTTTGATTGAACAATGTTTGACCAGTTATGTTCTTAATTGTAGTTAACATAGATTGAAGGTATCTATAGACTCTATGTATAGACATGTTTGTAACCATATGATGAACAGAATCGAGTTGGTATCTGTGTCAATTTGCTTTTAACCTTAGCAGAGGAACATTCTGCCATATTAAACCTTAGCTGCCACCGTTAAATGAGCAGTCACTTACAATCTCAAGCTTATACTGGAGCTAATTTTGAGAAAGCACAAGCTTCACTTATTGAAAGTGGCGAGTCTAAACGAGCCTACCATTTACATAACTTTTATTAATATCTTAAATTATATTTAAATAATAGTTATATTATTATATGCAAAATTGTGAAAAAATATATACAATATCAAAATCTCCCTAAATAACCTCGTTAACAAAATTACTCTTATCACTGTAGTATTTTATATCTTATTTAATAAATTTTTCAAAAGGCTATAATTATTCTATTTTAACATGTTTAATTTGCCTCCACGCATGCAAAGGACATCTATAAGTTTCAATCGACTCATATTTAGAGAATAACACATATAATTAACTAAAGAATTTGAGATTGTGTGTTGTCACGAGTGCGGTTGATTACCAATAATTATAATCAATTTTATACAAAGCAATAAATACTATATCAATCATAAGTTCATAATTGAGAAAACACTTTATTTTTTGCTGGCAAAGGCTTACACTTCATACTCTAGAACTTTTCTTGTTTCAGTTGGCAATAATTTAATACTATATTTCATATAAACTGTAAGATAGGTTTAAAAATATTAATAAAAGGTATATTATATACCTTTTTATTATTTTAAACCTTCATACAGTTAGTATGGAAATGAAGTGGTGGGCAAATAAAGAAAACAAAGGAGAATGAACAAAAGTTAGAAGCCGCCCAAGGGGGGTCATGAGATTCGGACTCGAGGGGGTAATGAGATTCGGACTTGAGGGGGTCAGTCAATAGCAAGCACCCAAACCACTTAACAAACTTCGATTTTGTTACCATGTTGTTGTACCTCAGCAAAAGAACAAACCATTACGCATTAGCTACTTGTGCACATAGCCTCAGCAGATGTTGTTTAGCTACTGTTTATCATAGACTCGTTGAGACACACCAACATGGCTTTTTGGTTATATATATATAATATAAGAACTCAAAAAAATAGCATGCAAGGACAATAACAAAAATACATTAAAAGAGAGAATCAATAATTATAAACGGTATAATCACAGTTAGTGATCATTTCTAAGCAAGAACATCGGTATTGATGTCTTCCTCAACTGCACATATATATTTTGACAGTTTTTGTATGAACCATAGAATGCACATATTAGTTCTTGATGAACCAGCTTCCATAGGTAGTATGAAATTATGGATTTTGAAAACATGCAATATATACTTGTAAAAGACACTTTATTGTTGATAGTTAATACACCAAAAAACTGCAGGACCCAAGTCTAAATAAGGTGACACAAAAGATTCTAACATATACCATCACAAGTTGTGTTTTACCTAATCCCACTGGTTTGTAAAGTATTGGTGGTTTTTGTGAGTTTTTCGGTATTTGGTTCTCATATTCATAAAATAAAAATATAAAATAAAATTTTAACATAAGATGACTATAAAGTTGTAGTACATTTCTAAGCTAGAAGACCAGACAGCGCATAGAATTCAAAAGATTCTAACTAGTAAAGATGCAGTTACACTGTTGATAGTTGATACACCAAAAAACATTTGCTAGCACATTCAAAAAATGAATACCATTACCCATTTTCCATCAGCGTATTTCCAAATTAAATTATGAGCTTTTATTGGCGATCTTAGCTGGCCTGCGATTTAGATAACGGATGACTGCATCTTCAATCCTACACGCGCACAAAATCATAAACACATAAGATTTGGATCTAGCAAAGTCAAACTTAGACCCATCATAACAGTGACACTAGATATGAAATTTAATATCAACATGTTTAAAATGCAAGAAAATTTATTGATATGCCTAAAAGTATGAGCCATATGACTAATTATGGAAAGACAGACATGAAAAGATCAAAGATTAAAATTAGCCGATTAGGAGAGAATATGTCTTAGCCAGGTGTCAAGTAATAAATGGATTAGGCATATATCATTAAGCAAAACAAAATTTTGCTATTTCATTAGTAATGGAATTCTACGTAAGTATGATCCAAGAATAAAGTAGTCGTGCTTGGTTTAATTACCAAGTTAAGGTTGAATAAAAGTCAACGGGAAAGACGATTCGTATGACATCAGTATTTCCTTTATTTTGAATAAATTTATCATTTAAGGTAGAAATGCAAGTAAACACGTATTCAAGATTAACATGTCCTTAATATTTAAATGAGACATATAACAAAGCATAGGAAATGTAAACTCATGAACTCCAGCACTTCAATAAATAAGCATATAAAGGCAGTATGGTAAAAAAATGGTGAACTTACCAGGGTTGGTTATAAAAATCAGATTGACTTTCTTTTTCAGCATTACGGTTTGTATCCCCTGCAAGAAGCTTCAAATCTCTGCCTTGAGATTCAATTAAAGCATCAATAAACTCAACGGGTGACTCACTAAATCCAAGAAAGAAAGCCCGTCTTTTACGATGCTCATTTATCTTTCTTATTGACATACATATTGCCTCGTCACAGGCTTCAATTTCTTTGGTTTTCTCATTGTTAGCTAATAAAGCATTCAGATCTTTTTGTGCTAAAAGTGGTACGTCCACCAGTACATCATAACATGCATTACCAGCTGGACTATTCCCCGAGAGCTTGATCTTATGCTCCAAATGTATAGGCTGTGGTGGAGACAAGTGGTTTGAAATCTTTTGTGATACTGTGGCAAATTTTACTTTTTCTTCCCCAAATACTTTAAGAAGCGGCGGATCACAATTAAAATAGGATGGATCATCTGCATTTTGTAACTTCCTAGCTTTGACATATTGCCAGATGGCAGAAACAATTCTTGCTCGCGTATCAACTTCAACTCCAAGAACTTCCATCAAAGGGGATGAAAGTTTAAATTTCTCAGGGAGATAATTCATTTCTAGCCTTATATTCACACTAAACTCTTTATCACCTTTCCTTTTGACTTCAAACCCTTCATGAGGTGTTGGTGCTCTAGAACTATCCCACACAATCATATGGTTATCAGGATACAGTTTTTGGTCCAATGAGATAGCAACTCTCTTAAAGAAAGATGAAAACTTTGGGTACATTGGGTTTGGGTTTGACATCAAACCAGCCTGATCAGGATCCATTCCTTCTTCCAATATTCTCCCTATTATTTTCATCGTCCAAGAAGGCGGCTCAGCATTGGGCTTTTCAGGTATTGTATGAATTTGATTAGCAAACGTGTTAAACACGTATATTCGAAGGGTTTTCTGAACAGACGGCGGGTCTTTAATAGCTTCTTGGATGTCTATCTTCTTTCTCAACAAAGCGGCATCAACATGTGACTCAAATTCAAGAAGTTCCGTGTATAAAGCGGATTGTGGCAGAATTGCAGCCACTCTCTCCAGCAACTGCCTTCCAGGAAGCTTCTGCTTCTTTTTATGACGGGCAGCTGGTGTAAGCTCCATCGTCCTCATGGGAGAATTGATATTAGCATTTGACACTCCAGGTGGCCGCCCAACTGGTCTCTGAGACGCATGTTTGGCACTCGGATTGCCTGATCCGGGAAAGGAGGGTGAATTAGTAACCAATGGTCCACGGCTAAGAGCCAGCCCTTGAGCCTGTAGCTGGGCTTGAAACTGGGCATGGTTGGCCTGAGCCTGAGCTGCAGCCTTGGCCTGAGCATTCGACTGAGCATGGGCTATGGCGCGCGCATGAGCCTGGGCTGCAGCAAACTGGGAGAGCTGAAACTGATTTGACATGAGATGTGGATTAGGGTTAGGGTTAGATGGTGTAGAATTCCCAAATGGAGAAGATACACCAGAGATCTTCTGGGGATTAGTGTTGTTCACAGACATCACTCATACAAACTGTAATTCTGTAACCCTAATTCCCACAATGTTGTTTCAAAATCCAATCTAACCCTAACTCGCAATCCCAAAATCACACTCAAAATTCAAACGAATCCTCAAACCATTTGACGCCCTGAAATTTCAAAAACATCCACAAGTTAACTTCCACCACAATTCGATACACGCATTGGTTAAAAACACGTATGAAACTTGAAATTCAAAGGAATACCTAAAAGAAAGAAACTATTGACTATTGCAGATCACGAAACATAAAAATTGAGCAAATGTTTCTAATATCAAATAAATCACCTAAAAGTTGAAGCAAATGATCAGAAATTCAAGCCAGTGATTATGTATAAACGATCTGTGAGTGTGCTTACGAGTTTAATGATCTGATTTCTTTAAAGCTACTGTTGTAGCAGCTATTGGTTACGAGGGTGAACGTGAAGATCTCGAGTCGTGTGGTTTTTAGCTTCCCTCACGTCCGGTTCATCAGAGCTGTATAGAGCCGGTTCTGGTCCGGTTCGGGATGACTATAATAAGGTTGCAGCAATGTACAATATGAGAGTTTAAAACTTTAAACCTTATAGATATTAATGGAAGTAGATTAACAGTTGGTATAAAAGATTTGTAATAGAAGCGTTCTGTTCATCCAACTCGAAATATCGTAACTAAGAGGACAAGAAGAATCTAATGCCCGGATTTTTCTTTCTTTGTTGGTTCGATCAACTGACGAAATAAATCTTCCTGAATTGGAATAACAAGAACAAGGCTTTCTGTTTTTTCGGAGGAGTTTAACAGTTAAAGAATGATAAAAATCAAATGATGTTCTAGAATGACTATTTCTCACAATTGTTCCTTGTGATACAACGGAACAATGGTAATTAGAATCTCAAGACATAGCAACACCTATGATGCAAGGAATAATAGACTTATATCATGATATCTTTTTCTTCCTCATTCTTATTTTGGTTTTCGTCTCACGGATTTTGGTTCATGCTTTATGGCATTTCCAAAAAGAAAAAAAATCCAATCTCGCAAATGATTGTTTATTGAATTACTATCGAGATTATTCAGATCATATTTTCTAGTATCATCATGTCACCGGTCCAAATATTTTCAAATACCTCTTGTTTGTATACTTTCAATCTGATATGAAGACGTAATGTAAGTCGAATCACCACGAAATCAATTTTTATCATGCATGAGTTGGTAGTGTCTTATCTATAACCTATAATAAAAGAAGGTTTTCCTTAAACACGTGTCATCATTTTAGCATATCAAATGACACGTGTCATTATTTTAGCATATCAAAAAAATTATTTTCCCGCCTCTCTCATAATAAATACGAAAATTATAAAAACAATCAGTTTGACTTTCCTTTTTAATTTATTTTTCTTGTCTCTCATATTAAATAATGATTATTGTAAATAATTAAACTAAACTATTAAATATCTAAAATATAAATATAAATATTTTAATAAATTACTAATACATATTAAATCTAGAGTAATAATTTTTAGTTCATTATGTGTTATAACTTTTAAATATTCATTATATTTTTATTTCACCAATGGATAATAACATACAGAAAATAAAATAATCATAAAACTAATAATTTTAATATTTTTTATTTATTTCACTCATGTAATATATGGGCTCTAACCTAATTATATAGTATAACTTAAGAATATTTTAAGTTTTAACCCTTCTATTTTAGATTATATCCAAACTTTGAGTATTGATTGGCATTTAATATAAGATCTTTGAAAGTTAATCAACATAAAGAATAAATCTATTATATCATAATATACTTATTAAATATTATTTTTTCTCTTACCGATTAGATCATGTAAGATATTGTATATTTTGAGATCCATCATCTCCTCCTCATTTATAACCAACTTAAGTAAATTATTACTATTGTGTTTACCATAACACATTAACGCCTAGAGACATTAATACTGAGTTATGTCGTTATGTGCGTGCTACCCCGCTTCCCTCAGGCATTAAGGGTAAGGGTCCAGGTCTTTGGACAAGTTTTTAATCTTCAATCCCTTTTATATTTTCTACTCTAACTTATGTGTATATATTTTGTTTTCACTTACAACGGTTACATATTTTTTTTATATATTTTTCCTCCAATTAAAATGCCATTTTCATGACTTTTCCTTCTATAAACATCTTTCAATTTCACCTAAACACAAGAACTACAACATGAAACAGGAAAGTGATTACTTTCTTTACACTAAAACCTTAACCCCATTACAGATTGCAAGAAATGTTACCACTTACCAAAGTACAAACATGTTTTGACTCTAAAAAGTCAACTGACATCACTTATTTATCACACACACATGACACAACTCCTCTCAAGCTACCATCACACAACAATTCATAATGAAATGACTCAACTGAATCCTTCCATTATCAAGCAATTCCCATTCCGGCAAGTCATCCGACTCCGGTTCCGGGCTACACGTATAAATCACCATCGAGCCTCTAGAAGGCAAGCCCGTTGACGCCCCGATCACAAGTAACTTGTCGCCAAATGACTTAAACGCCACCCCCCAACCGCGATTGTAGTCCGCCCTTACGGGAACCAGACCCAACTGCTTCCAACTGTTGCTTTTCTTTAAGTAAACTTTTAACAGATTTGAAGAAGCTTCAATGGAATAAAGCTCGTTATTCACCACCGCGATCAGCGGTGGGGAATGACAGCTGAGGACCGGATTGTCTTTTAACATCTCCGGAATCAAATTCCATTGTTTCTTTTCGGGGTCGAAATACTCCCCACATGTCAGCTCCCCTTCATCATTCCTCCCACCAATCACATAAAACATGTTGTCCATGTAACACCCGGAACACAGCTTACGTGGCTTCGTCATTCGCGGAAGTGGGGTCCACGACCGGGTTTCCGGGTCGTACTTCTCGACCGTGCTGTGCACGAACTGGGTCCCACCTGCCACCGCAATCCCACCCGCCACCGCAATCCCACCCGCCACGTAAGCACAAGTCCCACAAGTGGCAGATGCAAACAAACATCTTGGGTAGATCATTGAAGGGCCTTTGTACCATTTATTCATTGCTAACTCATATCTCCATATTGTAAGCCCTTCGATCTCCCGACCCGACACGAGTAAGTGGGTCCCGGCGCAGACCGACTCTTTGTCACCCGACGTGAAGCAAATGTCGGATGGGAGAACCGGGAGTCTTCTAAGTGAACCAAACCCATGATCAAAAGCCCACCAACAGTTTTCGCCACTCGCGAGCATCAAAACCGAAGGCTCACTGAACCTGATATCGCGTCTGATCTTGAAAAGCTCACCGGTTTTCACCAATGCCGAAAACCTCTTATTGACAGATGATAACTTCCAGTATTCTGATCTGGGAAATCTAGCTAATATCAAATTCTCTAACTCATAACTGAGTGAGGGAATGTAAGTAGAGTAATCTGCATCCTGGGGTTTGACTTCTGTTGACTTTAGGCTATTAACATTGACCAAATATCCATTTTTGTTACACTCATACACCACAATACTTTTCTGATGATTAGTTGCATCTTCACCTTCTTCTGCATTATTCTCCGAGTCTGATTCATGGGTCACCAGCTCCTTTCCTTTCGACATGATTCGATCGCGTTTTTTTCCCTGAAAATCATGAATGCCATAATAAATTTCAAGACAAATAAACAACATAGGCTAAACGAACCCCCCATCGCTAAGCATACCCCTATTGATTTGATTGATTTTGACGTTATGCGTCTGTATAAGACACTCTATACCCGATATAAGACTCTATAAGATCCCTTATACCGTTATACGCCAATACATGCCCGTATAAGACGCTAATACACGCCCTTATAGGCCTAATTCAACTTTATATACACTTTGTATACTACTTTTAAACGTATGTATAATAGAGGGTATGTTGAGTACATTCATAGGTTGGGGTACGTTTAGCACATACGCAAATAAATCTTTTAACAAGAACAAGATGGTGACTGATGATTCTTTTAAAAAAACAGGATGATTAACTACTTTAATTAGGATACATGAAACTTAATTAATTTACAAGAATTAAAAAAAAAAAACATAAGTTGACCAGCAATCAAACTTCAGGAATCAAAAGTTGACTTCCATGGAAGAACTGTTCATCTTTAAAGAGTTACAGAGATGCAATGAATTTACCTAAAAATGTTCACGCAATCATAAAAAACCGATGAACCGAAAGAACAAATCTTGATGTCGAATAGCTTTTTATTTGGGGAAAAAAGCCATCATATCAAGATTCAAAGCAATCGAACATCAATCAATCACACTACAATTATATAAACCAATTGGTTTCTCAATTAGCGATCACTGACACTTGTAGAGCAACAAAAAGCTAAAAGCATCGAAAGCGAAAGAGAATACAACTTTATCCCCAACGATGAACCACCATGATCAAACCCAAAAGCTTAAAACGAAGAAGACGAAGTTTGCACGCACACTGTTCGATAAAAAGCCCCAACGAAAAAACACACACGCAACTCTCAAATCTTGATAGCTCACACATGACACCCAAATGAAAGCGACACATTCTGTAGATAAAGATAGTCAGATAGATAGATAGCCAGATAGATAGATAGATAGATAGATAGATAGATAGATAGATAGATAGATAGATAGATAGATAGATAGATAGAGATGGTACTAACCACAATCACAAGTCAAAACACAAGAGTATCGAGTCGGATTGAACGATTCAACACGCATCCCATTGCTATCAGCGATCAAAGAAGATGAAGATCACGAGAAACACTCAAACACCACACCGGGTCTTTGGTGTATGTTTGATTGATGATCAATGGAGATGAGATAATGGGTTATTGGAGAGTGATGATATGATATGATCATATGATATAGTATAATATGAGGAGTGTCCAATTGGAGTGCTTAAATTACTCTGCAAATAAACAAGAAGCAATATCTCAACAACTATGGCTCCATCGTTCACCTCGAATCGCCTGCAACTTTTTCTTTTGTATATTTTATTCCATGTAAGGGGGTGTATGGAGTCTAGCATTACAAGTTTAGAACCCAATTTTGGAATATTTTAAACAAAGTTTATTGGGTTTCACTCGACACTTTTAGAGTTTTAGGCTTTTGGCTAAGAATAAATGCACTCTTTAGGTTTTAATATTGTGAATCTTTAATAAGTGTTAAAAGCAATGTTGTCAAGACCGGATTGGACCGGCTGATCCAACCGGTCCAATCGGAAATCAGAGACGTGGTTGAACTGGTTCACATCAATTTGATTTAGAGGGGTTCGATTGGTTAGTTCATCTCGAATCGGTGGTCGAACTGGAAAGTGGACCGGGGTAAATCCGAATTTTGATTTTTTCTATTTTTCATTTTTTATGGATTTTATTTGATGAAAACGGAATGTTTAACAATAAAATTAGCATCTATCAATAAAACTCTTGCTTTGAATATTATTGAAATATTAATGGGTTTTTAGGTTATGATTAAAAATAATGATCTTATTAGAATAATATCAAATTTTGGTTATTATTATTTTTCTCAATAATAGTTTAATGAGTGTTTCAAATTACTAAATTAGATTAAATACTTCGAACTATTTATTTTAAATACGAATTTTTTATAGTGTTTTATTATATGAACAAGATTTTTTTACATATGAGTTTGAATTTTATTGTTAGTTTAACTAAATTTGGAACAAGTTATTGCATAATATAGTAATTATAATCTTGATACGCATGAACAAAATCAAAAATGAACATGAAGACACCAAAAACGTAAAAATCATGTTCACGCATTAATTGGCTTAAACGTACATTATTACTTGTATCGTTAAATATTGCTAGCATCATTTGAAAACTTACAAATATTTTGATAACTACTAAACTACAATCAACACATAACTTTTTATGTTTTTATATAAAAATGATATATAATTTTTATTAATTATTCTTGAAATTCAAGTGGAAAATAGTGAACGATTTTCTAATCTACAGTTGTGTAAATCATATGTAAGTTATGTACTATCTACATGTGTCTATCTAAAAAAATAAATATTTCAAAAAAATATGAAAAACATTACTTTAATCGTTTTAATATTATTTTAATGATTTTTAATCTATATGAAGACACAAAAGTATGTGTAAAAAGTAAAATTTAATAAAAAGTATGAACTATTAATATTAGTTCTTATAGTTATAAATATTTAATTCTCAAGTGATCATAAAAAATTTAATTGTTTATGTAACTTTGACAACTATATAACTACCTTAAGAAATTTTAATATATTAAAAAATCACAATTAATTAAGAACATTACACATACAAATGTTTATCAATCTATTGTAATAAAGTAAGATTTAGGCGGACATTTGTCAATATTATAGACCTCCTAATTTAATTGTTTCACTTCTATCTCCTATTAAATATTTATTTTGATTACTAATGATATTATTTAATTAAATTTAGTTAATTTTTTAATAAATTAAGAAAGATACATTTTATAAATATAATTTATAAAGAATTATTTTTTAAATATTTTTTCCACTACATCAAACTTTTATATATACATGAAATATTTTAAAATCAGTTTTTAAAAAACAAATTGTTATAAACCATGATAATTAAAACTTAAAGTTAAAATAAGGAAATTTTTAAAAATTCGATGATTTAAAATGGTTTGTTTTGTTAAGAAAAAAAAATAAATTTAAAGACCAAAATTTTAAAAAATGATATTATTATTTTATTATTTATAGTTCATACTCATACATAATTTCAATCATATGTTATCTCAAACTATCGTTTTATAAATTATTAATCTTTATTACTATTTATTTAATATCCTATTTATTCAACATGTATAAAACACGGGATGTTAACTATTTTTAAATATATAATAACTTTTGTTTCAAATAATATCTTTTTTAAGAAAGAATAATAAGAATGAAATCAAACTTAAGCTTTTATCAAGGTTTTCTTATTTCGTTAATCATTTTCTTTTTTACTTGTATCTATACTTTTCAAATTCTTTTAATCCAATATACCGATCTAAGCTAAGATTACATATGATCCTACGAAAGATCATACATTTGTCTAGATCCTATAAAAGATAGACTACTTTCATAGAATAAAACCAAAAATATTAGAAACTTAAGATGAAAGTACACGGCAATTGAGATATTAAATAAAAAGCAAATACGATATCACTTTTCTTTTTCTAAAAACAAATATTTGAGACAATCCTGTTAGTTATTGAACTCCTTTAAAAGTAATTTTCCATTGATGCTTACAACACTTTAATTAGTTTAATTAGATCCCTCTTATTTTAAATAATATTTAACAAATAAAGCTACTATTTTTTCATGTAACAATGAAAAGTTAATTATATTCAAATATATTTAAGGATAATGGACATAAAGGAAGAATTAATCTTTAGTAAGTTAGATGTTTTATAAGATCTTTCTAAAAGATCTTCAACATAATTGAGTATTCACATATTACTATAGGTTAATATTTGTTAAATTTCTTGAAAAACAACGTATGTTTTTAAAAGTAACATACAATTTTCATATTTCTATCTTTAAAACTTATGTCAATATACAAACTTTATATTACCATTTAATTATAATATTGCTACCGATTTAAAGCTTAATTTAATATATAAAGGTATACTGATTACATTATATTATGCAAAAGACTAGTTATAGTATAAGTTCAAATCTAATCTTCAACAAATTGTCCTTAAGTCCTTCACAAAAGTAATGTGATTTTAAATTCTTGTGAGAGTGTAAGGTTATTTGTTATTTAAAAGTAGAAAATTGTTATTAAGAAAAAAATATACATTTATGTTAACTAACAATGTTTGTTTAAAGAAAACATTAAATGCAAACCTACCTTTTTATTCATGCAAAAATAATTACAATTAGAATATTATTTGTGATTATTATATATATAAATGAGTTGAGTTGGGTTTAAGCATTACTTGACATCTTGTGGACGAAATTATGAGTTTGATTCAATAGTTTAGAGAATTGTTAATCATGTAGACATTAGTTCGGCATAAAGAGGGTAGAAGATGAAGGTTAATTTTTTAACGGTTATCACGTACATTCACAAAATTCATTTTTAAAGTCTACATAAATGTCTATTATAAGAATATAATGTACCTTCAAGCACGTACATATGAAAAATTTTAATTCATATCTTGATACCGCTAGTCTAGAATTTCTTTAGTTAAAAAGCTTATATATTGTTAAATATTTATTTTTGATTAGAAAACTTATTGCGAATTAGTGCAACTTAATTTAAGTCTACATTCAATAAGAACTCTTGCCAGAGTAATGCGTAATTTTAAGTGTGTTTGCTTTGAGTATATTGTATATTTCCAATCAAAACTTACTCAAATAACACAATATACATATTTGAACTATAAGAACATTAAAACTTCTAGGATGTAAGAAAAAAATTGAACATTGAATGAACTCATGGTGTATATAAACCCGAATATCATTTATATGTATAAATATATAATGCCCGATGACAACATGAATCAAACTCTTGTAAGTTTGATATTGACTGTTCAGAAATCACCTTTTTATGCTCGAGTTCTAATCACTTTTGACAAAAATTTAAATTTTATTACAAATAGAGTTATAAGTTTTCTCAATTTAACGTTTACTAAAATTATTTAAGTTATTAATTATCAATTAAAAATTAATATTCCCTTAAAACAAAATATTGTATTGTTAGAGCATATAATAAACATTTAATTAAAGACACTATAACGGCTAATTAGGCTTTTAGCAGTTAAAATAGTATGAAAAGTGGAACTGATTGTCATCTAGCAAGAGTGGAAGCTCTAGGTCACCACTTCATTTTCTTAAGACTGATTTTGTACCGTATCAGTTTTTTTAATAAAACTTTATGGTTTTTTAATTATATCATTATTATTTTGAACATCAATATCTTATTTCCGATCTATATCTATATGTATAAATAAATCAGATGATAATAATCTGGTTATAATTCTATAGTTTGGAGAAACCAAGTTTTTTATAGGTGTTGTCATTTAAAGATACGTACTATATCATTATTTTAATTTGTACTCTTATATTTTAGTATATTTAATTAGTATTTGCAAGTAATTGAACTAGCTATTTTAAGTAGAAAGAAAATCAAACAACAAAAAGAGACGGTTGTTATAAATGTTAAAATATAAATGTTAGTACTAAAGTTTTAAGTGGTTAAATTCCCCAAAGCATTGTTGAATACAAGTCTTTAACTTTGGGTAGAAAAGTGGAGCAATTAATAATGGGGTTGTGTGTCCACTCATTAGTGATTATATGGCATGGTTGGTGGTTTTGCATAACTACTTTATTCTTAATTATATTATAATCCGGGTTTCACTGTCGTAATCGCGTAGGCATAGCATTAATCTTCATTGATATGAGTGTATATATTTATATATGCACCCACATATACATTTTTTATAATAGTTACTTTTTATTTTTATTTTTTAATGATGATTTGTACGATCATGTTTAATTGGTTTCACATATTCGTTTTTCAGTCTGGACCGCACCCCAAACCTATTAGGATGAAACTCACAATTGGGTAAACGATGGCTCAACGTAGAGTACTTTTTACTATGAGCGAGACTTAAACCCAATATTTTTTTTATTTTTAATTGTTTTGATTAGCTCACTTTAACCGTTTAAAATGAAGATCATTGGTAATAGTTATGGGCACCAATATCTAGTCAGTGTCAAAATTTTCAATACGTATTACATAGCCCTATATATATCGTATAGAATGTCGTATATGGTTATATGAGTCGTATAACACTCTGACAGTCGCCCAGAATTTTTCTCATTTTCAATTTCTTCGACCCCATACATTGCGTATAGTGTCATACGAAACGTATAAATGATGTTGATTTATAAAATAGGATTTCTGTATATTAAAATCCAAATTTTTTTTTAATAATGATAAAATTAATGTTGCGCCTCATCATTGTGTTATAGATTATGTACCCGTGAGTAATCATAATGCCCTAGTACATTAAATAAGTGCAAGTTTTTACATAAAAACAAATTTGCTTATGCTTAAAAAATACATCATACATCACCTATTATAAATTTAAAGCCTCATTTATATGCCAATGATAAATATTAATTTTTTTAAACGAACTATTTAGGTTCAAATATGATTAAAGGATTTGAAAAAAACTCAAACTTATTACTACTACGATTATTATTTCTATGTTAATAAGAGTGTCTACTACCTTAATCAGCATACTAATACGATCATCATCACTTTGAAAAGTGTCGATCTATTATCAGACATGTTACCATTTATTCTTTTTAGTTACACGAGTAGCATTTTTTACGACAAAAACTTATACTATAAAATATAATTTTCATTATATTTTCTAATGTTCATGTGTCTTGTTTTTTTTATTTTTAAATACCATTTAATCAACTTACACACGAGGGAATACGCTTTTTCTTTTGAACATCATTTTTTTTATTTTTAAATACCATTTAATCAACTTAGTTTGTTAGGGTTTTAATACACACATATTTTTATAGATGGCAATCATCGATGTCTCTATAACATTGACATAAGTGGGAGAAGATATATAGTTCTTATATTTACAGTGTAATTCTTTATTTTTTGTTTTCGAAAACTTAATTACAGATAAGATGTTTAGATAAAAGCAATGCGAAAATTAGATTTTATTAAACATCAATCGTCGTATACTTGACATGTGTCTACTTCTTTTACTATAGTCTTTGTTATTATCATAATTATATTCTTACGATGATAACCATCCATAAAAGGTAGTAAATAAATAATAATTACTCTTTACATATGTTACAACATAGTTATATGATTATACATATGGTTTTAATGGTGATTATATATTGTATATCAACCAAAAATTATTATTTGATTAACTTTCAATCATAACTACCTCGTATGTCTTGACCAATACGAGTATGACACGACATCCATCTATAACAAAAAGAGGGGCAAAACAGTTATAATTTCTTCCGGTTGTCCTTTATATTTTTTTAGAATATTTATCTAATATAAATTACAAATTAAAGTGTGTTTTATTGTTAGCAGGATGCTACATCTAAACACGATACACATGCTTAAAAGGGTCCCAAACATTAAAGGTACACAGGTTCAATGAACCCTAAAAACGTTTGTAACTGTGTTTTTAACACTACAAATTATCTAAAAATAAATTGTGAGACGAAAGATAGTATAGTTGGGCGAAATGACTAGTGGTTTGCAACTTGTTTGTATTTATTTTGTTAAATACTTGATTAAATTCAACTCGAGTTGATTTGACTCGCACAAATTTCCAAGCCCAAGTATGAGTTGAAGGTTAGCTACCCGGAGCTATTGACCTGTATAAGATTCATTGCCGTTGTGTTCCCAGATTATTTAAAGAAGAAAATGAAAAGAAACTAAAAAAATGTGTTTTTAGAGTTTCTTAATGGAGAAATGGTAAGAAGATAAGTAATTTTTCGTCCTAACTTTCCTTCTAAAAGGAAACGATTTGGAGAGAAAGTAACCAAATACAATTACAAGACTTTAACATTTATAATTTTACTCTTTCAATCTTATTATAATTTTATGATATATAATAGTATAATAGTAAAAAATATTTTTTTTTCTTTATTAATTTCTTTCAACTCAGGAACACATAAGATATTATTTTTCCTTCCTTTTGAACTCCAGAAAATAAAATATTTTTATTTTTCAGCATTTCTTTTTTCTCATAAATTTCCTTATTTTCTTTTTCATTCAATTATTAAACTTGAAACATAACATACATATATTGTGCTATCTTAGATTTATATTATTAGAAACATATCAAATAAAAGGCGAACCAAATACTAAATCGTGTTGTTTTCATTCCGAATCATACATTGCAAACCAATGTTGGTTGACTCGAGTTTGATTCTAAGTTAATATTGAGTCGACTAAAACTTGCTCGTTAAACAATACAAAACAGTATAAAAGACATTTGAAGAACATAAGCTAAATCTTGACTTTGTGTAAATTTAGCTAAAACCCACGACTATACGTCTTATCTTGGAAGCAAAAAAGAATCCAAATACTACAATCTTTTCATTGTTTGACGTGTCACAAATCATTAACGAATAAATGTTGAACACGTGGCACGTGAATTAGCCCACTGATTTGAGTTATACCATAATCACACTTTTAAGTAATTTATGGAGGACTTTTGAGGCACTACATCCTTATTGGAGATGAAGAGGATTTCTTAAACTATTCATCAAAAGACTCAAATACCTATAAACTTTATGCCTTTTTATATATGAAAATATTATCATAGAAATCTACGAAAACAAAGAAATAAAAAATTGAAAACATGGTACAAGGTGTCATCCATACATAGTATTTGAAAAAGGGACTACTAATTAAACGAGCTACTCCACCGGTTATGTTTGAAGGATATAGTTTTAACGAATCAAACAAACACAAACAACGTATTTTTCATAAATTATTTACGAACAGTTAAAGAAATGATTGTTAATGAACACTTATCAAAATGCCTTTTCTCTTTGTATTCAATTATTAAAAAAATAAATATGTTTATAAACTATTAATAAACACTTATTAAATGCAAAACAAACACAAACGAATATTCATTAACATAAAAAAATACAAACGAAAATTTATGAACATAAACGGATACAAATGATCCTATATTCATCTTATAATTTAGAATAAAAAACATTACACATAATCCGCTAAATTGAACAAGTTACCCTGAACATAATTATCATAAAACACAAGTAACACAAAAATTAAGAAGTTTGTCAAAATTATAACAAAAGCTAAAATTGACATTGTTGAACTGGAGATGTTAGCGGAGACGTATAGTATAATTATGGTTTCATTCTTTTAAAAATTAAAACCAATAAACAAAAATATAAATATATTTAGATAAACGAAAATATTATTGAACGCTTACAAACATAAAATAATGAACACGACATCAGTTTATGTTTGTTCATTTAACAAAATGAATGATTTTTTTACTTGTTCGTTCATAGTAATCAAACAAAGATAAACTTTCTATCAATCAATTTAAAAATTGTTCATTGAACGTTCCATTTGCTTACAACTCTATTAGACGAGTCAAGCTGGCTTAAGCACCGCTTGACATTATGTTTAAAGAATTTAAATACAAAAAACATAAAAAGTATAAGGTTGCGTGTAGAACCCGGGTGACAGTGACTAACGAGCATTATCACGTAGATGTCATCTAGATTAACGAATATGAGTAACAAAAGGTGTATATTCAATGAGGGTGAGTAAAAATAGGTCATTTGACATGATATAATTAGATAATACAAACACATATATCAAGGCAGTTGGATTATCAGTTGAAGATCTATGAAGTATTTTCATATCTATTATTTCATTTCATGGTGTTACCACATTTTAACATATGGCTCACTTTTTCCATTCGTGACTTGGGTCAACATCATCTTTAGATAAGTCATAGTATTTCAAGACATGGTCTTTTGGAATGTTATTATTCTTTCGTGAAATGATTTTCTTCAATTAGTTATAACTTTCGGTTTCTTCTTTCTCATAACAAGTGTTTATACCTTTCTGAAATGATTCTTTTCTCACTTATAACCACCACTCATGTAGTCTTAAAACATATTCATTCGATTTTAAAGTAACTATTATGTTATGAACTTTGATAGTTGCCAAGACTTATTCGTCTTTATGACAGTGACAATCCGATTGTGCAATGGAGTAGTTTGGACTTTTTAGGCTCGTTTTTAGTCCGGTTGTATGATTTTAGAAGACTATCTTTTGAGTCGGTTATAGACTAATATAGATAACATCATCTCTAGCGGTAGGGGAGAAGGGCACTTCCACGTCAGCGTTAGGCATGTGACTAGACTTGATACGGATGAGAGCTCATGACTTGAACTTGTTCTTGGATAAGATTCAATGGGATCCGAGTTGAAGATTATTCAAATATTTGAAAATATTTAA
>BJCM01064869.1:0-13096 GCA_018326385.1 Flaveria bidentis | reverse complement strand
TGTGAACAATTCAAGAGAAACACAAACAATTGTAATCGATTCAAGCAATATCAACAAATTCACAGTTCATTGATATAGCTAAGACAATTACAAGAGTAAGAAAGCAGTTAGCAATTCTCAACAAACTCTCAACAACTTACTTGAATTCTCTGTAAATTGTATCTGAAAATTTGCATGCAATCGCTCTCTCTCTTTTCTTTTTCTCCTGTCTCTATTTTCTTTTCTGTATTTGCATGTACTCTACTAACTCTCTAGTCTAAGCTATTTATACTAGCAACTAAGGAACTAAAAATTTACAAAACTAGTCCCTATACTAGTACAAACTATAAAATATATACAAAAAGACTAAATGTTAATCTTTCAAGGGTTCTAACACATTAAATCCCAGGCATCTTCATAATGAAGCCCCTCATGAAAAGCCTTCAGCAACTCCCATAAATCGATTCCATGACGAGGACAATTTTTGAGCATCAAGTTAAATTGCTCAAAAGCCTCATGAACATCTCACCTTGTTGTTGTTGATAACTTCTCAAACTTTTGCTTGCATCATTGGTCTTTTGGGTTGTGAAAAACTCTTCCCGAAATCTTTGTTGCATTTCAGCCCATGTATAAATTGAAGCGGATGGCAAAGTATAAAACCACATCTTTGCCTTATCCTCCAACGAAAATTGAAAAAAGACCAATTTGACATCATCCAAAGAAAAACATTGACCACCAATCATATTGAAAATTGAGCATATGCCTCCAAATAAAAGCAAGGTTCTTTAGTTGCTAATCCTTTATACTTTGGCAAACTGTGAAGTGAATTTGTTCGAACTTCAAAAGTTCTCCCTTGATTGTTTTGAGGGATGACCACCGGTGAAGGTGATGATCGGACTAAGTGTGCTTCAATACCCCTAGCAGCTTCCCAATTATGCCTTTGTGGCACACCCAACCGAACTCTTGGTCGAGTAGAACCATTAGTGCTTGAGCTGGTTGGTGAGGCATAAATTGTGGAGGTTGTTGTTGAAACCCGTAACCCATTTGTTTTTGAAAAATTGGCCTCTAAAACTGTGGCCTCGGTGGCGCTTGTGGTTGTAATTGATGTGGAACGACCAGTAACTGGGGTTGAGCAATTCCTTGACCTCCTTGCCCTTGCACATAAGGATGTGCACCTATATTCCCTTCACCTTCGTATCCATAACCATCATCTTCATAACCTGAATATTCATCATTGACCCTATAATCATGCATATTACCTCCTAGAATAGGATTTTGTGAAAATGAATAAGATGAATATTGCATCCCCGGTGGTGGGGGTTGTTGGAATGGAGTGGTGTGGACTATAGATGACGATTGTGGGTTTGGTTGTTGTGTTGAAGATGATTGTCCACTTGATGGAAAGAAAGTCAAAAATGGCGGGATATCGGATGATGTAAAATAACTGAATGAAGGCTCAGTTTGGGTACTAGTTGGTAATGTGGTGTTGGTTAGTGAAGGTGTTGATAGTGTTGTTTGGGTAGTAGTGGATGGTGGTGGTGTTGGTAATTATGTATTAGGATTCATTGTACGAATTGGTGAACCGGTGATGTTGTTTTCATGATGTAGAATTCAATTCCTCCTTGTGGTTCTTTCAATCTCCAGATGAAAAGCCAATGGTGATGATGATTGAAAGCTCTAGTGCGCATGCACCAGTAAAACATGCACACTAGCACACCCAATGTAAACCCGGACAAATAACCAACAAACAAACTAAGATAACACATGTTGCACACTACTCCCCAACAACGGCGCCAAATTTGACGTGATGTTGAAGTCTCAATCAAATTTAAGCCAAATACAACTAAGTAGATAGCGGTAAGTGGGTTATCGAACACGAGGAGTTTGTGGAAAATTTGTTAACTGAAGTAGTGCAAATAACTAAGATTATCTAAATTTACAAAAAGTAAATTTCAATATTTTAGATTGATTGGTTAAAGAGATTAAAATTAAATGACAAGAACGTATGGCTAAAGTCAAGCGGGCAATGATTAACCTGTTACACACAACACATAATCATCATAATCAAAACAATCGAAAGATTACTTTCATTATCCCACAAATAGCAAACACCAACACAATCATTGTTATGAATCCTTCAAACCAAAGGAAAACATAAAAGAAACTACCCACTCATGATTATGCAAACAAAAACAATGATAAAGATCAAATTCATAATCATCAATACGAAATACAATGATTAAGATACCACAAATATTGTTTCTTCACCAAAAACTCTCAAAAATCGCCTCCAGATCGTTCCCAAAAACAGCCAAGATGATGATGACTGAAAAGACACTTTAATTCCCATTAAAAGTGGACAGTTACAAAAAACTAGTCGTCTATCACCTTAACCTACAGTGGTCACCGTAGGCTACAGTGACACCAAATTTCATTACACCCAAAAGGGCCTGCCTTACGGTAATAATTTCTTCTCAATCCCTTCCACCATAATCTATGGTTGTCACTATAGGCTATGGTGACCTCTATAGGTTTCTTCTTTCTTTCTTTCTTGTTTTCTTCCCTGTTCCATTCGTCTACGAGCACTAACACATTTTTGCTACATTTTCTTCCTTTCAGTATACCTAAGATATAGCAACTGTAGTTATCTAATTCAAGACAATTACATGACTAAATGCGAGATTAAACACGTTTTTAAAGTAGAAAAGGGTCGTCCAAAGGACTACCCATTAGTCTTCTTAGCGCTTGATCTTAAGTACTTGAGGTTGAGTCCAAGATAGTGATGGTTAAGAATGATGATGTTGAAATGGTTGGAGTTGGTGATTTGAAAACCGAGAGGAAGAAAGTGTTGTTGGCTTAAAAACTGAGTGATGGTTGCTGTTTAGTGACTTGTGGTTATGGTGGTTTATGGTGGTATGGTTGTGGATGTGTAAAACCGAGAGAGAACAAAGGAGTAGGGAATGGGTTGGTGTTTGATGGAGTGGTGGTTGTCTGGAACCTTTTGGCTGAGATTTCATGTAGTGGAGCCAGCCATGATTGCCTCTAGTGTTAGGTGGTGAGGTGGTGGTCTTAAGAGAGCTTAGTCGACCGTGTAGGGATAGGTGGCGGGTTTGGGTGTTGCTTGGTGTCTAAGCTGTGCTAGGTTTCCTATTCTTGGACTTAGTCATTAGATTAGTTTTAATCTTGTTAAGGATTTGCTAATCTTGTTTTGTTAACTCTTAACAAGCAGAGAACAAGTAGGTTAGTTTAGGTTTATTAATGATCCGAGTTCTTGAGTTAGGTTTGCATATTAGTTTGGTGTTCAAGTGTTTTCTGATTAGTTTGGTTTTAGTTTTATTATCAAGTTTCTAAAGATTAACTTTATTTGATGATGTTTGATGAAGTTTTAAATCTTAGTTCTTTACATACTTAGATGAAAACATCAATCAATCAAGTAAATAATCATATAATCTAGATCACAAAGTTTACAAGTTTTCATATACATGCATATGTAAATATTTATGCATGGATGCATGCATGCACATATATATGCATAATCAATTAAACACATAACATTTATAAAGAGTTATTCAAATAAAACTTATCTTTATGATCCCTTAATAAAGTATATAAGTATATATCTATAGAAAATTTTAAGATATTAGCTGGCCTAACCTTAGGGTCGTCACATTCTCACCCGTAAAAAAAAATGTTGTCCCGAAATTTTTTGATAAGTAATCCCTAGGGTTATAGAGAACTTAACTTGTCACTTGCTCCTTTTCATTTTATTTATCTTTAAATAACTATGGGAAATTTCTTTTGATTTCATCTTCTCTTTCCCATGTATATGCAGGTCCTCTTTTTGAATTCCACTTGACTTTTACTATTGGAATTCTACTTCTTCTCAAACTTTTTACTTCTTTGTCCATAATGGTTATTGGTTCTTCCATGAAATGAAGTTTCTTATCTATCTTGATGTCTTGGATTGGTACTTTTAGTGTCTCATCTATTAGAAATTTCTTCAAGTTGGATACATGGAAAATGTTATGTACTCCACTTAATTCCTGAGGTAAATCTAATTTATATGCTACGGGATCAATTCTATCATTTATCTTAAAAGTGCTAACTTACCTAATATTTAACTTATTTCTTTTTCCAAACTAGATAATTCCTTTTGAGGTTAATACCTTTAGGTATACCTTATCCCCAATTTGAAATTCCAGTGGCTTTCTTTTTTTATCCACATAGTTTTTCTATCACGGGCTGTTTTCAGTTTGTCTTTAATTTCGAAGATTTTATCAGACATTTCCTATATGAGTTCTGGGCCTGTAAGTTGTCAATATCCTAATTCATTCTAACACAAGGGTGACCTACATTTTCTTCCGTATGAAACTTCAAATGGAGTTGTCCCAATACTGACATGGTAACTATTGTTATAGGAAAATTCTAACAAAGGTAAGTGTATATCCCAATTATCACCAAAATCTAATGTACAAGCTCGCAACATATCCTCCAATGTCTAGATAGTTTTCTCACTTTGTCCATCTGTTTGTGGGTGATATGTCGTAGTCATGTTTATTTGAGTTCCTAATGTTTTGTGTAAAGTCTGCCAAAACCTTGAAGTAAATAAGTTGTCCCTGTCTAATATAGTTAAAATGGGTATTCCATATTTAAACATGATTTCCTTCATGTAAATCCTAGCCAATTTTTCCATCTTATAATCTTCTCTGATTGGCAAGAAATGAACTGATTCAGTCAGTCTATCAACTATAACCCATATTGTGTCATACCCATTTGAGGTTCTTGGTAATTTGATTAGAAAATCCATGGTAATCTGATCCCATTTCCATTCGGGAATTTCTTGTTGTTGCAAATATCCTGAGGTTTTTTGACATCCAGCTTTTACCCTAGAATAGATATTGCATTTTTCATATACATGCATACGTAAATATTTATGCATGGATGCATGCATGCAGACACACACATATATATATATGCATAATCAATTAAACACATAACATTTATAAAGAGTTAGTGAAATAAAACTTATCTTTATGATCCCTTAATAAAGTATATAAGTATAGATCTATAGAAAATTTTAAGATATTAGCGGGCCTAACCTTAGGGTCATCACACCTAGGTTGAGCCGAACACCATGACAAGTTGGAAATAATCAGAATTAGGTTAAAAACATAGAACATGCAATTGAAGACATGGATGGAATCATGGGTTTGCACATATCACATAGACTTAATATCGTTTAGATTAAAAACATGAAGCTGAGATAGTTCGTTAAGAGAAGGTGGTGCAGAATGCTCTATAAAATGGTGAAGTGGTTAAGATTCAAGGAGAACGATCCAGAAAGAAGCTAAGAATAATTTCTTGCATTAAGAATCATCAATGCTTAAAAGAGCGGTAATACGCATTTTTTGTGCATGCGATAGAAATGAAGGAGAAAGAAAGAAAGTCGGAAGATATTCTTCTTGTACAAAATTTCCAAGTGACTTATCATTATTTCCTCCTCATTGACAAGTAGAATTCTAGAATAGTGTGATCTCGGGAGCAACTCCTGTTGCAAGGACACACTATCGGTTAGTATCATCGGAAATGCAACAATTATCAAGTCAACAACAAGAAATCTAGGATAAAAGTTTTATTCGACCTAATCACTCAATGTGGGGAGCATCGACCTTGTTGGTTAAAAAGAAGGATTGGTCGATCTTAATATCCATAGATTATTGAAAATTGAACAAGTTGACTATCCATAAAAAAAACTTTTAGGACTTGTTATAGGCACTATGAGGTCTTGGTCATACGGTTTGGTGTAACAAATGCCCCAACAAGATTCATGGACTAAATGAACTGAGTATGCAAAACGTATTTACATAAGTTTGTAATCGCGTGTATAGATGATATCCTCATCTATTCACGATTCGCGATCAAAAGAAGAGCATGAAGAACATCTACAAGTGATTCTAAAGTTATTGGGAGAAGAGAAATTCTATGTTAATTCTCCAAGTGTGAGTTCTGGTTATGTGAAGTGAAGTTTCTCGGTCACGTGGTCAATGAGAAGGGAACCCACGCTAATGTGAGGAAGATTGAAGCAGTTAAGAGGTGGGATACACCTAATATGCCTTGGAAATCTGGCATTACTTGGGATTGGTTGGATGGTATCGACGATTCATTGTAAATTTCAAAACGATCGCCTAACCATTGATAATGTAAACTAAACGAATAGGAAATTCAACCTGGGATCTAAGCAGAAAGAGACCTTACAAATGTTAAAGAATTAATTATGTAACGTACTTATTGGCCCTCCCTGATGGATCAAATGACTTCGTGGTATTCTACAACACATCACACCAAGGATTAGGTTGCATACTAATGTAGAAAGATAAAGTGTTTTCTTACATCCTGCAACAACTTATAGTGCATGAGGAAAATTATACAATACAGGACTTGAAATTAGGCATGGTAGTGTTTGCACTTAAGATTTGGAGACACTTTCTACCATGAACCAACTACGTTACTATACTGACCACAAAATCCTAAAACATGTTGATAAGAGGGAATTGAAAATACATTAGAGGTGATTGGTCGAGCTCCTTAGTAGTTATGATTCTGGGATTCAATATCATCTAGGAAAGGCGAATGTCGTGGCTAATGCGTTGACTAGAAAGGAGCATGATAACTCATTATGTGCATGAGCTTTAGGAATGATCATATAATTAAGCCTAAAGGCTCATATTTTAATAGCACAGGGTGAGGCACTAAAGGTAGAGAATTCCTGAATTGGATAAACAAATGGAACGCAAGAAAGATGGGGCATAATACTCTATAGGGTCATATATGGGTGCCAAGTGGAGAAATGTATAGGATCTAGTTATGAATAAAACACATAAGTCAAGTTACTCCATTCATTTTGGCACGGACAAGATGTATCTAGACCTTAAGAAATTGTATTGGTGGCAAAGTATGAAGAAATACATTGCAACATTAGGACTACTACAACAACCAGAAATCCTGAATGGAAATGTTAGAACATAATAATGGATTTTATCACTAAGTTTCCCGGAACAAGTAATGGACTATGATTCAATTAGGGTTATTGTGGATAGAATGACGAAATCATCTCATTTATTACAAATTTATGAGGATTATAAGATGGAAAACCCAGTGATGCTATAGGGGAATGAGATTATTGCTAGACATGGAATGCCTCGGTCGATCATATCGGACTGTGATAGTCGATTCACATCGTGGTTTTGGCAGACTCTCAAGAAAGTAATATGCATACAACTAGATTTAAGCACAGTTTATCATCCACGAATGGATGGTCAAAGTGAATGTAATATCCAGACTTTTAAGGACAAACTCAGGGCTAGCATGATTGATTTGATGGAGATTGGGCCGCTCATTTACGGTGGATTGAGTTCTCCCATACCATAGTTCTCCTTGAGGTGTGGTATGGAAGGAAGTGTCGATAACCGACATTTTGGGTTGAAGTTGGTGAAGGCTAGTTAATAGCTCTAAAGATATATTTTAAGAAACAACCGTCAACCAGTAAGATATTTCAAATCAAAGATAGACTCAAGAAGCCAGAAATTGTCAGAATAGTTACACTGGTAATTGACGAAAACCCTTAGAATTATGTGAGGAACATCATATGAAACTTATATATTCACATATGTCTACAGTGAGAGCTTCATGATCTAACTATCTCTCAACTGTAGGATACTGTGACATCCGTCACTCTCAAGTCCATAAGTTAACACGAAATTCATCATCTCTCATAAATAAATAAATTGAATTAGTGTATTGTATTACTATGAACATTATTATTATTATTATTATTATTATTATTATTATTATTATTATTATTATTATTATTATTATAATATTATCATTCACATAAAAACCTATCAAATCGCACTAGCGATGCTGTGAATCTTGAACACGTAAATATTATTTTTCGTCATGTCATAACTTGTGTATATTCTTTCCTAGATCGGTTCATTAATGGTTACGTTTATAAAGTTAGGATTAAATAAAAATAGAAAAGACAAGTATAGGGTTTAAAATGAATAACTTTTAAATTAAAATGAATTAATTCTTATATAGTATAGGGTCCTAATTGTAAATGATTATATATATATATACACACACACACACCAAATTCTCTTGGCTTCAAATCCCACCACCCGTCTCTTGCGACACCACCTAAGCCATCATCGTCGCCGTTTGCCACCATTCGAGCACCTTTCGCCACCATTTGAGCACCTTTCGTCACTGCTAGCCATCTTCGGTCACCACCGTCTCACCGTCTCACCGTCTCAGCATCTCTTCCTTTCGCAGGTAAACGATCGATGTCAATTTTTTTTCTTTCATTGATTTTTACTAATGTTTTCCTTTCGGTATGATTCGATGGTGCGCGAAACTATAATTGTGTTTGTATAGTCGTGTTGTTGCAGTTGCAATGGTGTCGTGGTGATGCATGGTGTGTGTGCCTGGGCGGTGTGTGTCTTGTGTGCGTGCGGGTTTGTGGGTTGTGAACCCGTTTGTATGTGTGTTGTGTGCGTGTTCATGAGTGTGTGGGTGTATGTATGTGTTTGTGTATGCATGTATGGATGTATATATATGTATGTGTAACACTCGGTTATTTCTTTTAAAGATAAGGAAGAAAAGAAAGACTAAAAGTGAAGAAAAAGAAAGAAAAGCTATGAAATCCAAGTAGAGGGACTAAAAGTGTCAAAAGGACAAAATCTTTAAAAGTTGGTGATAAAGGTGGAATGGCCGCCCACACTCTCTTCACACATCATTTCATTCGGGTTTTAGAGAGAGAAAGAGCAGAAACTCTCGGGTGTTTGAAGAGGAGAAGAAAAAGATCGAATTCAAGGTAAGAATTCATGTGTTTATGATGTTCTTAACAGGTCTTGCCTCGGTTATAGGCTTATGTATGTCTTTGTGTGTGTTCGGGTGTGTTTTTGGTGGGTTTCTAGGTGGTCGAACTCAATTGCAAATGGGTTTTTAAGAAGTCATAACCAAGAGCTGCTAAGATGAGTTCTAGAACCCCCTTTTTACTTGTTTTAAACTGCTTTGGGGCTGGAAATGCATGTATGAACGTTTTTATAAAGTTGGGTTTTATACCCGTATGTGTGTATGTGTGTATGTTATGGGTGGGGTTTGATTTTGGGCTATGTATGTGTATGATGATGTTATGTTTATGTTTCTAAGGCTTAGGGTGTATGATTTAAGATTAGAACATGATAGCTCATGATTGGGGGACTAAATTATGATGTTTAAGTATCTTATAGACTGTCATGCGCCTAAATAGTGGCCCATGCGCCCAACAGAAATAACTGCCCAAGTGTTCCCATGCGCCCAAAATCTTATGCACCCAAATAGTACCCATGCGCCTAGAAATAGGCTGAAATTTACAAAGTGTTCATGCGCCCAGGATTCCCATGCACCTAGAACTGCCCAGAACTGACTAAGTGTTGTCTATGTGCCCCAATAGTGCTAATGCGCCCCAATATTGCCAATGCGCCCGAAAGTTTCCCATGCGCCTAAGTGTTCCCCATGCGCCTGAAAGACCATGCGCCTGAAAGACCATGCGCCTGCATAGTACCTATGCGCCTAAGGACTTAGATTATTTTTCCTGATTCTTGGGGAAAAAGTGTAATGTAGGCTTTGACTTGGGAGGTTCTCGGGGGCTATGTAAGTTGACTTTTTAGAAGTCTTAGGTGATGGGATGCGCGATGTATGATATGATTTGATGATGTATGATTGATGCTTATGCATGATGGTATGTACGATGCATGTTATGTATGTATGTTGGTGCCTTGTATGGTAATGTTTGTATGTTCACGATGATGTTCCTTATTCTGTATGATTATTTTCTCGTGGCTTTACGTTGAATGTTAATGAATGAAATGAAAAGTATTATGTAACGTAAATTGGAAGATAATGAAAATAGGAACGTAATGAAAGAATGCATGCATTAATGAATGAAAATAAGAAAGTCTTGCAAGCAATGTATGGAGGTCCACACCCAATGAAGGGTGTTAGCTCAACTGTGTACGGGTTAGCTACCCTAGAAGGATGCACACTGGGGTCTAATCCTTTTGATTGACCATATGTATGGGATCCTTGCCGCTTGCCCCAGGTACTAGAGTCAACTTCGTGCACAATGTTCGAGGTCTATGAAAGACCTCAGGCCCAGTAACCAGCTTGGTGCACAATGTACGGGGTATAGCATATGGCATTGGTCCGGAATGAAAGAGAAAAGATAAGTGATGAATTTACTTGCCCTAGGTACTGGAATTAGCTTCATGCACAATGTTCGAGGTCAATGAAACATTTCAGGCACAGTAACCAGCTTCGTGCACAATGTTCGGGGTATTGTACATGTCATCAAAAGTAATGAACGTACAAATGAAAGTAAGAAAGTTATGTATGAAAGTGAACGAAAGTGAATGATAATGATGTACGATAAATGAACGAAAGTGAATGATAATGACGTACGATAAATGAACGAAAGTTAATGAACGAATGATGAAGATAATAATGATATTATCTATGTGTACGTACGATGTGTGATCATGTACAAAAAGTATAGTATGATTTGATAGAAAGTAAAGAACAGTTTTAAACGAAAGTAACGTATGTTTTATTTTAAAACTAGAACTCACTCAGCAACACTGACCTTTATGTGTTTCCAGTTGGCAGGTAATAGTTGTTGAGGATGTCACGAGGTGGCTACTTGGCTCGTTTTGGATGGCATCCATTTTTATAATGTTTTTGTGATGTAATGCAACAAGTATTTTGTAATTTGATAACGATGTATTATTTTGCAAAAGCTATTATAATGAAATGAAATGGATGTTTAAATGTTTCCGCAACATGTTTTTAGTAAGTTAATACAAATATATGTTTTATGTGCGACGATTGACCAGTTGTGAGTGTCCCAGGAATGGAGCCTTACTAGTTGGTATCAGAGCCAAATTTTAAGTGAAATGGGTAAATTTTCAAAAGAAACCTAAACTTAAACTGAAAATGGGACGGAAAGGGAAGGGATGCTAGTCCGAGTAGCTGCGCGCCATCAGGTATTTTCTTAATGTTAACCGGCATTACGTGCGCATGTTATGTGGGTTATGTGCTGTTAGTAGATTTAGATACTGATGTAGTTAGGATAGGTAATGCTTTGGGAATGAAGAGGAAAGTAAGTGGCTAATCATAACTTGCCATTGTAATTAGGGACTTACTATACTTGATATAAACTAAGCTATTCCCTTGAATGACCATGTTAGTGTTTGAATCTTATAGTGTGTTAGAGGATGGCTAGTCTTCACATGGTTGAGATCGTGGTGGATGTGGTGCTAAACCACAGGCTACAAGAGGAAGGCCTAGGGCCGAAAAGGTAGTTTATTAAGAACCCGAGACCCCTCACCCAGAGGGCGGAGATGAGAGTGCTAACTTAAGAACCTCAGTGAAGGAGGCTGTTGTGGAAGAGGTGCACCAGGTCATGCAGACGATCTTACCGTCTGTGGTGACTGAAGTGATTAAGGTTGTAAGGGAAGGAGAAAGAAGGGAGAGTTATAGGTCCTCGGGAGGACGGGAGCAACCGGAGACTGAGACGGTTCTCTACGATGATGAGGATGAGGAGGAAGAGCCTGTGTAGGAAATAGCACAAGGCTGTAACTATGGGGCATTTCAAAAGTGCAAGCCCCCTACCTTTGACGGTAACGTTATTATTGTTGTTGCTCATTAATGGGTGAGAGAGATGGAGGCGGTACTGTTGCTGCTGCTCACCCACTCATTTGAAGACTCGGCTTTGTGCTGGTGGGAAAATATTGTCCAAGCTGAGGGTAGTCGGGCTATCAGAAGAATGAGATGGCCGGAGCTAAAGAAGTTGGTGATCGAGGAGTTATGTCCTCATAGGGAAATGGATTAGGTGGAAAGAGAGTTCCTGCAGTTGGAAGCGAGAACCATGACACATCAGCAATACACCACCAAATTCAATGAGATGGCACGGCTGGTGCCGGATCAAGTGACACCGTTGTCACGAAAGATCAAGAGACACATCCAAGGGCTGTCGGCGGATATCCATAGGCACATGATCGTTGCCCGACCGAGAATGTTTAGGTCGGAGGTTGATTTGGCGGGGAGGTTGTATGATGAAAGGACCGTGGTGGTGGCTGAAGTCGGCAAAAAAAGTGGTGGTGATCGGAATTGGAATAGGAAGCGGGTTGGAAGTGGCGGGGCCACTCCAAGCAACAAAGGTGCGCGGGTGGAATAAACTTACAGTGAAGAATTGGTACCCCTTATCGAGAATTGATGACCTATTTGATCAGCTTCAGGGTGCCGATTGGTTCTTGAGGATAGACCTTTGATCTGGCTACCATCAGTTGAAAGTGAAGGAGCAGGATATTAATAAAACAGCTTTTCGCACGCATTATGGACACTACGAGTTTCTCGTTATGTCATTTGGTTTAATTTGGCTACCATGGTTGTAGTTTAGGCAAGTGATAACTTGGTCATACGAAGTCCAAAGTGAACGAATTTATAGTCAAAAACTAAGCTTAAGGAGTCTACTTTTCAACCCAATTGGTCTTGCCAACAACCATAAAGTTTTGGGCACCCAAAGAGTTTATACAAAAAGTTTTGTTAAAACTAAATTTCTAGCAAATTGTTTGGTCCGATTTTAGAAACACATATCTTTCTCAATTTTTAACAAAATGATCAGCTTTTCTTTAGAAAACAAATTCCATATGTTATATTTAAAATCCAATTGGTCTCGCGTCATTTCGTTATCGTTTCGACCTCCAAACTGATTTTTCAAAATTTGTGTGCAAACGGTATGTATAAATGTGTTATCACGTTGAGGGTAATTGATGTATGAAATGATAGTGTATAAAAGTAAAGGATCAACCACAAAAGTTTTAAATTTATAAAAAGATGGAAATCCTATAAGAACCACACAAAATTGGCAAGTGTACCAATCAAATGTAGTATAGCCTTTAAGGAAGTCCGGATGTCGAACTCAAAGACACGTGAAAACAGATTAAAAACGAGACTCTAATCAAAACTTACTATTTATAGGAACTTTCTCTTTATGGAAACCTGCTAATTATAGAAA
>BJCM01064867.1:0-16405 GCA_018326385.1 Flaveria bidentis | reverse complement strand
ATGAATGAACATGTTGCGAAGGGTTCAAAGCCAAACGTAATAGTGACCCATCCTGACCCGTTGAGGGTATTTAGCATCGCCCATCTTAACTCGTTTCTTTTCTCCTCAGCTTTTAAATTGCCCATCCTAACCTCCTTAAAAATAATAACTAACCCATCTTAACCCATACATTTATAATTAAAGCTCAAATCAACCTAATTGAAAGCAAACGAGCTAGTATTGCCAGGTCTAGAGAAAATGAAGGGCGCGGAGGAGCGCGGTGTTCCGTTGACCGTCTCGGTCGTGAGGAGGGCGGAGGTGCCGGTGGTGATTGGGACTCGGACTAAACCAATTTTGGAGAGTGAGGTTCCATGCCATCAAACATTACAACAACCTCCACTGCACCAAATCAAACCCACCACCCTTGCCCTTCATTCCCCCGTCTTCATCTTCCCAATAACCTACCACCAATGTTGCTTGCTCGCCAAAATAATAGTTGCTTGCTCCCTTGTCAGATGTGACCTTGGACAAAGGGAAAGGGAGGTGGCGATCAGTGGTGGCCGACAGTGGGAGTGTGGGTTGCGGAATATGATGATGGTAAGTTGATAATGAATATGATGATGTATGGATGATGAAGATGATGGGTAGAGGGGGTCGTGGTAAGTATGAGGTGTTTAATTTATCTCTAAAATAAAACAATAATAGATGTTATAATTTTATATTTAGTTTTTTGTTTTTAAAAAGAGGTTTTTTGATCAATTAACAATCATTTAGCATTTAGTTAACGGAAACCGTTAACACCGTTAGTCAAAATGACGAAAACAGAAATGATTTGCAAAACTCAAGCTAATAATAAAAACAAAATAAACGTTGGTACTCAAATGAAGACAATATGAAAACCAAAATTAACTTTTTTACATATGATCATAAGATGGGATTTTGTAAACCTCGTTTCTTGAATAGCACACTCCACGTTTTCTTCATAACAATTAAAGTATGAAATATAATCACTAATATCCTAAAGAATCAAACTAGTCAAAATTAAGTAATGAAGACTATCAAAAACTACCAAGTGTAATATTTATAATTTTCCATCTTTTAGATTAATTGGATATATCATATTGGAAATAGTTAAAATGAAGAATTGAATATTTAAGTATATGAGAGTTGTTACTAGCATAATATGATTGAATAGTTAGTGAATTGACTTTTTCTTGAACGATTTGATGGTACTGAAATTAGGGTTTAAAAAGTTGCAAGTTTGAAGAAAGTTGTTTAGTATATTTTTTATGGAGTAAATTATCATTTGCATCTCTGACGTTTATTCATTTTAACTATTTGCATCCTTATGGTTTCAAAATTATCATCCGACTCCCAACGTTTCATGTTATTTTCATTTGAGTATATGTTGTTTTATTTTTATTTTTATTCGAGTACAGATGACTAACATCGTTAGTTTTCCTGTTAAAATTATTGTTAAAAGACTAAACTACCCTTCATCACCACCATGACAACTAACCATCACCACTTTCACAGCCCCTCATCACCACCACCGCAGCCCCTCATCACCACCACCGCAGCCCCCATCACCACCACCACCGCAACCCCTCATCACCACCACCACAGCCCCCATCACTAATACCGCAACCCCTATCATCACCACTCCAACCGTCTCGACCTTATTGTAAGAAGCTCATGAATCGAAGCCAACCGACACTGGTTTTCGTCACACTTTCCGCTTCCTCGAAGCATGTAGACGAAGTTGTCACCGCAGCATTAACAATATCAGTATCAGGAAGAAATTCCTTGATCCTAACTCAATCAATTTCTCATCTGGATCCAAACCTGTTAATAAATCAATTTCATAACCAATGAGAAATCAAATGCAGTATTGCACATCATCATTCATCAACATTCAATAATCAATTGACCTAATAAGAAATTCAACTTACTCTCTAAGCTAAATTGCGAGTAATGAAGACCAAAACCCGAAGGATCAACCAACTGCAACATCGGTCGTCTCCCTTCCTTAACGTAAATCCTCAAAGCATCAGCAATCAGATCCCTAACAGTCGACTCCGGTGAAATCAACACCTGCAACGGACCTAAGCTTTTCTGCACCGTCGACGACGACGGAACCCTACCGGAATATAACTCCGGCAGCGTCCTCGGCCTCCGTTGGGTTCCGACGATTTGGTCTGTGGAGTGGCCGTCAAACGACATCGCTTTGTGCGTTAATCTCCCTTTCTTGTTCTTGTTGGTGATCTTTTTCGTTGACATGTGTATTGTTGAAGTGAGTTCGTGTTGTAGGATGTAGAGACTCCGATCACTGGAGTTTAGAGAATTGGGGGCATAAAATGATGATGATGAGTTTGAAAGAAGGTTAAGGCGTGCGGTTATATATAGAGGATGAATGGTCGTTGAGGTGCGGTGGTGGTGCGGCGACAGGGGCGGTGCGACGACGGTGGTGGTGCGGCAATCGCGGTGGTTGCGGTAGTAGTGGTGGTGGACATAAAGAGGGAGAAGAGAGAGAGAGGGGGAGAAGAGAGAGAGAGACATAAAGAAAAGATGAAAGGGGTGGGGTGTGGATGAGGGGTATTAAATAAGAGTATTTTTGTCATTTCATTAAACTTAACAGAAAAATCTAATGTCGTTAGTGTGTTGGGCTCAAATGAAAATAAAAATGAAACGTTGGGAGTTGGATGCAAATAGTTAATATGAACAAACGTTAGGGATGCAAATGTTAATTTTACTCTTTTTTATATTATATGATATGATTGTGAGTAAAGGATATGGAAATTTTACAGTTCAGTTTGTATTTTAGGAAAACATTATTCAAACTCTATAACATTTTTAATATATCTTAAGTGGTTGTGAGTTGAGTGGAAATAAAAAATAATGATAAAGATATAAAAAATATTATTTAATTAAAAATAATATGAAAAAATAATAATTTTAGTGTAATTATATGGATAAAAAAAGAATAGGCTGTTAATGCTCGAAGCAGATAAATCTTACATCTCTTAATTTTATAGTGTAGATCAGATTATTAGATGATAATTTAATTCAACACAAGAGTTGTCTGGATCATTAAAGAAACCAACATGCTCAAAGACGAGGAGCCATATGATTAATTGCAATAGTGAAACCGTGGGAGAATTTACTTTATACTTTGTTAGAGTTAATGATTTTTTAAACGAATTTTTTTTTGTCAATTAAGGGTAGAAAATATATTTATAATATTAAAGGGGTTTTATAATGATTATAAAAGTTAGGAATACAGTAGATTTCACTTAAATGAACGGCATGACTTGATTTTGTGGTATTATGGACCAGATATTCAAAGTGGTATGTCACAAACATGATATCATAAGAAATAAGAATAATATTTAATGACAATGGTTCATGATATTGTAGCCTAGAAACATTAATGTTTGTCCTTTAAAATAAATATTATGAATTTAATTTTCTTAAATTCAAATTAATAAAGATATCAGAAGAAATAGATGATCTTAAAAAGAATCCTATGATGTCTGTCATGAAACACTGGTCCTAGTCATTGTTAAAACACCCATGAAATTATATATGTAAGAAATACAATTAATGTAAGTAGTAACGAAACCAAATTTTTTTCTAAAATTTTATTGTTAACTTGTAGATAGATATATCTTTAAAACAAACATCAAGAAGTTATATAAACAACTTCACGGGTTTAATGATGAAGAACGATTATTTTGAATTCAAAATCGAATTTTGGATACGGTTTTTTATAAAATAATGTGATTAGTTAATTTAATGTTTATTTAATAATATGACAAGTAGGACTTTATTAATTGGGTGGGTGAGGGGAATCAAGACAGGATGACAATTCCTATATCTCTCAAATAAGTTTTTCTCAAAATATTTCCTCCAAACAAAGCTTCGATGTCTTCTTAGGCAAGAGATAAAGGATAGACGTCTGTATAACGGACCACTCAATACTATACATATGGTCATATATGCTGTCGGGCGTATTCACAAAACACGTGTACGATTTTGAGTGACCAGACGCCCGCGACTTTGGAGTGACATTTTGAAAAGAAAATATTAGAAAAGACATCTTAAAAGAATTTTAGATAAAAGGGAATAGTTTTAAAAAAATTCTAAAATTTTAGATAAAAAGAAATATTTAAGAATTTTTTCTAGAGATGGATATCTGGTGGTGGCAGAGGAGAAAAGAAAAAAAGGAAAAAAAAAAGAAAAAAAAAAGAAATGAGAGACAATATAAGGAAGCATGATATAAAATACAAGTTAAATATTCAACAAAAACCAAAAAGTGAAGTTGGATAAGGAGTATAGAAAAGACATTAATGACATTTTGTGTTTCACCACGAACACACACCTCTTAATATATATCCATCTGTTGACTATTTTGTAAGACTATATGTCTCACTAATCAAGAAACATTAGATGTCACTAAAGCATAAAACCACCATTAATGCTCGCGCATGTGTCACATAAATGATACATCATACATCTATATCCTTTTTAGTTTTTACATTTAAAGCATTAGAATTATATAAAAAAATATGCATGTTGTTCAACGTTTTCTTTTTATTTATGAAAAACAATTATTACATGTATAATGGGCATCGTTTTCAAATATTAAGATAATAATAATGCAGGAGTGAGTATAGCTTTTGTAGAAGCGCACATGGCACGACTTTGGTCCAATGTGTCTGCGCTTACGACCATCCCCACCCCAACCTCCAATTAGTACGAACCGGCTCCACAATATAATCATATCAACCAAAAACCATAATATAAAAGTACTTTTACGTATAATAAACTAGATTAGATAACCGTGTGTTACACATGTTGAAATAACAAACATAAAATTATAAATATGAGTTTTTTAGGTGGTAAAACATATCTAGATTTGAAAAGATTGAACTGTGATATATATATATATATATATATATTGGGTAAAATCGATTTACCCGACCACAAACTGGTAACAACAAATGCGGAATTAACCTTCGTTTGGTCAAAACCTCCCCGACCTGTTTAACCCTGTGATGGTGTAAAAATAGCAAGTAGGGTATACCAATTCAAAACAAGGAGACAACAATTTTAGCGTGGAAAACTCTCAAGACGAAAGTAAAAACCACGGGACTACTAGAGCCACTTCAAATCCACTATCACCAAAATAAAGAGCAATACAAGGTCCTCTCTAGATACACTAGAGGCATACAACAATTATCATACACTTGGAAGCAAGTAACATCAAGTATATGCAATCAATGACAAAGAAGAAGAAGAGATATCACCAAATCTGCAGATACGAACAGAGGCGGTAAAACCCGACTTCCAGACCTGATTTAACGAAACCAACCGTTGGATATCGACGCCCAGGTGTTGTGAAGCTTCTGTCCAAATTTCACGATGATCCAACCGTTCAAACTCCGGGAAAAGACAGATCTTCGAGACTGTGCAGAAAGTGACGGGAATCCTCTTTTCTCCTCAAAACTCTTTCAAACCCTTGTATTCAACTTTGTTTGTATTGATTATAATTATAATTACAATCCCTGTACTTTTATTCTATCATAACCCTAGTGGGCTAATGATAATAGGTCATACAAATGGGTATTTGTTGGGTTTTTTTCATTTCATTGGCCCAAAAACATACCCAACAATATATTGAAGCAGGGTTTTTGTTTTATAGTGAGTAATCGTTAATTATAATTGTGTTTAATTTCGTGAATCTTGATATTTTAAAAATGTTTGTTGTAAATAATACGATGTTTAAAGTTTTTTAATTGTAATAATGATTAGCTAGAAATTAAATTTAATATTAACAAAATTAACTCTTATTAAAATATTTTTAATTAAACATTGTATTTATTTTTAGAAAAAAGTTATTTTGATTAACATAATAATAAATGAGCATTAAATAAAGAAACTGTATTTAATACTAATTGTAACTTTTATTGTAGTGAGAACATGTGTTTAAATTCTAAGTGAAACCTAGATAGACAACTTAGAAAAATAACACGTGGCTTCTAAATATTTTGATTTATTAGTATAACTTATATTTAAGTTTCATTAAACAAATAGCAGGTTATGCCCGTGCATTCTGATGGCTTGATTTTAAATAAAATTTATTTTAAAATGTATATAAAATAAGCATTTTGTAAAGAGTACATTAAGAGTTTAAGAAAACATTGTGTCGTTAAATGTGTGTTAGTTATAAGCATTAGTAAAATATAAACTTTTTAAAATCTAAAGGAGAAAATTATATATGTTTAACATTAGTTATAAGCATTAAAATATTTCAAGACTAAAGAGTAAATTACATTATTATTATTAATTATTTATGTATGATAGTAGTTATGTATTAACTTATTTTTTACTAAATAATGAAAACATTTATTTATAACAATCTCATCCTTTAAATTAACCATTGTTGATTAAGATCAAATCCATCCTCCTAGCTTTTAGAACAAATCTTTTTTTAAATATATCAAATTGCAAATCTTTTTTTTAAATGCAATGGTCAAGAATAAGTGTAATACCAGTACGGTTTTTGTTATGAAAATTCAAACGATTTATATCAATGGAACTATTAGTGTATGGTTTCTGGAACATTTTTGTTGTTTCTTTTTTTTTAATTATGGCATAATGTTTACACTAATCTTCTATATAAAGCTTATGCTACTTGCTTGTAAGATAAATCGGTCAAAATTACTTTGAGAGGTTATAAAATGTCCACAGAATGAAGTACAACTAAATTTGCGATAATAAGATATAATTTTGAAAATATTGTTTGACCGTGCCTATAATTGTTTTTTAATGATATTATATATACCCTTTAATTTTTTTACTTGTTACACCCCTCCTTTTAACTTGTAAAATTAGTAAAATTTTCCTTTTAGGTTTTAAACTGAATAATAAATTGTTCAACAGGTTTAATTAGATAACCGTACCAATTAGATCGATTAAAACGATTTAATTGGTTGAATGATACGTTCAAGTATTTTTAAATTCTAAAAGATATTTTAAAGATTTTTATTTTAACTTCGGAATTGCTAATAATATTATTTATTTTTTTATAGATTAAAATTAGGTTTTTAACAAATTAAAAAGAGATCTTTAACAAACTTTTTATAAAATAAGAAACTTTTTCAAAACATCACAAAAAAATAAAATATATAAAATATTTTAAAATTAGTGTTCTTAAAAAGTAAAATTTTTATAAAAAACGAAAACTGGAAGTTATTATAAAGAAATTTTCAAAAATGTTATTTTTTTAATTTATGATCAAATGGTTCTTTTTAAATTAAAAATATATATATAACAAATGTTTAAAAAGTTGATATCATTAATTTATTACTTATAGTGTTTACTTACACATAATATCAATCATATTTATATTAAATATTATTTGTTAATTAATAAAATTTTAATCTATTTAATATTTTATTTATTTAACTTGTGTAAAACACGGCTTCACTAAAACTACTAACCAATATTTTACGATTAGTGGTGTATGGATCCTTTAAACTAAAAACATTTAAACCTGTATTATTGATTACAACTAGGATATTTACTATGCTACCTTCATTTGATTTGTACATGTGTTTGATTTAACACCCATAATTAACATTAGTAAACCAAAAATACATGGTAGTTACAAACCATTAAACTACAAAATTGCTTCTTGTAATCAGTAAAGATAAACGACCTAACACATAATATCAATCATATTTATCTTATAATATCATTTTATAATTGAATTTTTTTAATCTATATAATATTTTATTCATTCAACTCGTGTAATACACGGGTTTACTAAAACTAATAGTAACAAATGCTTGATTTATCTTTACTAATTACAAACCTAACGCACGCATGCACACAGACACCCACGCATACATACAAGCATGCGCACACACGTGTTTGATTTAACACCCATAATTAACATTAGTTAACAAAAATACATGATAGTTACAAACCATTAAACTAAAAGATGTTCCTTGTAATCAGTAAAGATAATCGACTTGACACATAATATCAATCATATTCATCTTATAATATCATTTTAATTAATAAAATATTAATCTATTTAATATTTTATTTATTCAACTCGTGTGATACATGAGTTTACTAAAGCTAGTAACCAATGCTTGATTTATCTTTACTAATTACAAACCTAACGTGCGGATGCACGCAGACACACATACACATGGATACATACATGCGCACACACACACAAACACACCTACACACATACACACATAGACACGAATACACACACATACACACTACACAAATAGACATACACACATGCATACAAACACACATACAGACACACGCACGCACGCATACATATACATGAGCGCACATACGTGCACACACACGCATACACGCACGCACACATACATATGTACGTACATACATACATACAATGGAAAAGTCAAAATACAATGTGTTCTGATATAAAAAGGATTAAGCTACCTAAACTTAAAGATCTGTGCTGATCTTATATGTTGCAGTTCATATGCTAAAGAACATCATCTACATCGATCAAGCACTAAACAAGTATGAATCAGCACTTATACACATGCTGATGAAGATATGCTAATTCACTATTGCATTAGACTGGAATGTCAGTATCAAAGAGTAGTGGCGATAACATCACTCTTCAACTGCTAATCTTCTGTTTTGTTAATTTCTTGTTTATATCGTACATTATGTTTGGAAACAATAGTAATACACATTCGTGGAATGCTATAATAATGACCGAAACATATCATTGATCCTAAACCTATAATAGATTATCAGAATTTGTTATAGAGTTTAGGTTTTATAATATAAATACCTCACACTTGTATAGTTATGAGGTTAGATAGTTTTGACCACTTGTATCTTACTCTTATTGCTTTATGTAATTAGTGAAGATTATCAAGTGAGTACTTTAAAAAAAACTTCCATTATTATTTTACATTCAAAGTATTATCTGTGTGTTTGTTATGAGACAGTTAGCAAAGATTCCGCATTTGTTATTTGTCGATTATCAGGAAAGTCTTGTTTTAGTTCAAACCCGATCCAACATAAAGTAACATTTCATACGAAGTGTATAAATTGATACGCAAAAAAATGTTATTGATAAATTTATGATGTAAGTGATAGAATTATTCACGAATAGATGTAATTATTACACTAATGTGAAATTATCATACATAAGGTATTATTGCATAATAACTTCAACTCTACGTAATAATTTCAACTATGCGTAATAATTTCACGTAAGTATAATCCTTTTTGCATAATAATTTCATTTTCATCTTATAAACTTTGTATAAAAAATTTGTTTTAAAACTTTCAGAGAGTGAGAGAGAGAAAGAGAAAAAAAATGCTAGTGATTTAGTCATTTAGTGGTCAAAATATTAATTATTTAACTAAACTCGTAAACTTATCGTATGAGGGAGCGGATTTAGGATTTAGCCTTTAAGAGAGATGTAATTTATTGTTTATTTGTTAAAGAATAGTTTTTCTAATGATTTTCCATCTTTCATTTGTTGATTTCATTTGTTGATTTCATTTGTTGACGAGGGATTGGTGTCTTTATTATTATGGATTCGGTTAAGAAACAATGAGATTCGTTAAGGAAAGTAAATTCTGACATGCTAGATAAGACATAAAATAATTAGGTTTTGATTTATACTATCTAGCTTGCGTGTAATGAACTGTTAGTATTAAGTGTGAACTGTCCTAATAATTATAATATAAATATTACAAAACAGACTTAATAGGAAGGTTGTTATAATACAATGGACATTTTTGGTACGATAATTTAAAACACCAGACTATTAAACGACTATTTAATAGTTAAAACTGAATACAAACTAGTGATTTTATAGTTTCTATCTTCGGACTCTCTTAAACTAAAGCTAAAATTATTAGAGATTTTTAGAAGTTTATACTACAACGGAAGTTTAAATTACTTCCTCATCTCATCGGTCTCCGAAGAGACATATAATATTTTTTTAGGATTTGAAGCAATAATATCATATAACACAACAACTCTATATGTTGTATCTTCCTAGAAAACACTTTATAAATTTTTGTTACATTCCAAAATCAAATATTCTTAGAAAGTGTAATTTAGACTCTTTTTATAATAAAATATTATTTTGGTTCCAATAATTTCAAACTTTAACGTTCAAAGTGGTCTGGTTATTGCTTTTTGACACATGCTCAGGTTTATTATATTGGGTAGAATGGTAGGTGTGACACTTTTTATAGAATAAGAATATATATGGGGCTTCAAGTTTCGTGAGTCACACATTTATTTAATTACATGATCATATTAATATTAAAATAAAATAAGTTTGATTCATAAAAGTCAATACAATTAAAGATTGCTACAAAGGTTATTCCTTTTTAGGTCTTAGATGATTATTTTGATACAAAAATATAGTGATTCTTGTTAAGAATTATGATTTTGATAAGTTATAATTAGTAAAAGCAAAAACGTCAAGAAATTGGCTTTTTCAAAGCATGGACGAGTGACATTTGTATATACACTTGTAACTTTTTTTATTAGTTGTTTTAAATATTTATTTTTTGAGAATACGTCTATTAAAATTCTATTCCTTATTTTCATAATTTATTTTTAAATGAATTTACACGTCTACTTAAAAGAATACAACTACCAAGCTCTTAACGACATCATGTTATGACATAGTGTTTGAAGCTATGATAAAAAAGAAAAGTACTTAAAGTATAGTACTTGGGACACCCTAAAATTATAAATCAACACCTCAAATTTCTATATGGGTCGTTTAGTTTTATACGCGTCGTATAGGGGAGCCGTATAACCTTATGCAGGGCGTATAACCCCCTCCCCTCCTTGAATTTTCTTGTTTTCAGTGATTTCGATATTATACACCACGTATGATGCTATACGAGGCATATAGCGGGGGTTTAGATTTACAACGTGGGTGTCCGTATATTATGATTTTTGTTCTAAACAAAACATCGAAAAAAGATCAACAACTAAAATCGCTAACTACCTCATATCGTTTAGTGAATTAACTATCGATTATCAACCGCTATTGGTTGCCATATAATACACTTTAACATACAAAATTGAAGTAATGAATGTTTATTTTTTTTATAAATTCTAATAAAACTAATAAAGAGATGAGAACAAAAGTACCACTCCTTTACTATGCTCACCAACTCTGTATTAAAAAACTAAAAGTTAAAGCTTAGTAATCCGTAATAAATGATCACAAATTCCGAAAATTTTGACTTCGAATAACATAAATGAAATAAAATAAAATAAATAACTACCATTTAGTTGACCACTTGACAAGTGGTATATATGTTAGGTTATTACAATAAAAGCTTCTCGGAAGCTAGTAGGGAACAAACTATTTATTTTATAAAAACTAAAAAGACTAGTGAATAACTAAATATGAAGTGAAATACATATTAAAGACGTAATATAAAAACTAGAGTTATACGTAATATTTTGGGGGTATATGGGTTGGTTAGAGTCAGTTTCGGACCCTAATTGACCATAACTGAATCATTTGGTTATATGATAAATGAAACCAATGAGTATATTATGATTATAAGACGGTCTATCTACTATTTTTGCACCAGGGAAGGTTTGAATTATCGGTAATTTCAATTTGATTATGAGTTTTTGCTCCAGGGAAGATTTGATTAATCAGTTATTTCAATTTTGATACGAGTTTACTAGTAAATTAATCAATTTTGGTACTAGGTTACTAGTAAATTAATCATTGGATCAATTAACAACGCAACAACTTATTTAATGAACGTATAGAAAGAATGTTTTTTTTGCTTTTCGGATAGAGACTCCTTTTGTTTTCATTCCATTTTCAAAAAGACTTCAAACAAATAAACTGCATTTTCTTTTTTATAGAAAAAGAATCCTTAGTACTTTTTGCTCTAGTTTTAATATAAGATCAAGTTTGCATTGAACTGGCAACCTTTTAATGCAGAAGTAAGTTATGATGTTCGGTCGTCCCAACTGATTCAGATTCATAATTAAACATATCAGACACATCACACATAAATCCACAAGCAACCTTATTAAGTTCGTTTGCCTCATGTATCTGTTAGTTATAGACCGAAACCAATGTAAGGTATGGGACTTATCCCACATCGGTTGTATGGGCAATTGATGTGGGATTTATAAGCCAAATGGGTTCCCTCACCCATTAAACTAGTCTTTTGGGTTGAGTTCTTTCGTTTGGTTAATAAATCCCACATCAATTGCCCATACAACCCAAAAGACTAGTCTAATGGGTGAGGAACTCATTTGGCTTATAAATCCCACATCAATTGCCCATACAACCGATGTGGGACAAGTCCTATACCTTACATTGGTTTCGGTCCATAACATTTAACACAAGTAGCACATTCAATTGTACCATCGGACTTGCATGTTATGTCATGAGAATCATGCACAAGTGATACCCTTCTTTATCGATCATGAAATTTGGATAATGCTTCAAGCTCACACCTTAAATAATCCGTAGGTGTTAGAAGCTAGCCTTGTCAAAGCTTCAGCAGTATCAACCATGTCGGTTGGATTTATTTTGATGTCATTCTATCGCCCCTAGGTCCTAGCAGTCGAATTTATCATCTTTAATTCGTAGAAGGCATTGTCATTGCTACCGGGTTGTTAGATATTTTAATGTAATTGAATTGATTAATCGACTAATATGATCATAATATCCATCAAACAAATTAGGAGGTACGGAAAGCACACGTGTTTAAGTTTACTGTAATTTTTGACATTTTAACCTCATAATGTCTTAGGGGCTTCGCCCCTAGAAAATGGGGGCTCGAAGGGGGTAACTCTCCCTTGGCGGGCTAGAAGGGGGTAACGCTCCCTTGGCGGGCTCGAAGGGGCAACACCCTAGGAGGGGGGGTGGTAGCAACCCCTGGCTGGGTCGAGCTGACCAGGTTAGTTTGAAAAAATTTTATTTTGGTAAAATTTATTTTATCAAAAAATGCATGAAAACTTGATTTTCTCGAAATTTGACATGTGAATTTCGAGGGTATAAAATGTGTTATATTATAAGATGGAAACTACATCCAACAGTTTCACCCATCCCTGCAAATGTCGATTTCTTTCTCTTCATGAACTAGTTCTGGAAAACACACACAAAATGCATATTATGTTTTCTATTCTGAGTTGCATCCGATTGAGATATATCGGTGAACCACTGAATAATTTCAATCTGAAAGTGTTAGTCATGATTTTCAAATTATCCAGAATTTAATTTTAATTTCTCTACATGATAATTGTTATCGGTGCCTCACATAATCACTCCTAATAATCTGAAAAAGTGATGTGACATATCACATCTTTTCGAAACGTAAACACAAATTGCAACTCAATAACATACAAAGATTAGTAAATAGCAAAAAGATTATTGTTTTTTGAAGGTTTTGCTATAAGGATATACATAGAGTCATATAACCCTAATAGACTAAAGCTTAATTGGCTTTACCATAGCAACCCAAATTGTGTATAAAATCTTAGTACAATGATTATTATATCCCCATAGTTTAAACAAGAGGAAGACAAACACTATAACTAGAACGAAAATAAATAAATAGTGATGACGGCAATGCTTGATGAACATGTTAGTATATTGAGAACTTGATGAAACATCAATACAACGAAACTGACTTTTTCTTGAACAAAGTGAATGCCCATCTTGATGCATTTTTTGTTGAATTAGATAGAGGTCAAACAAATTAATTACATTGTTGTTGTCATGGTAGATAATGGTTACATGAAGAAAAAGACATTCAAGCTTAAGAAGAAGATTGCTATCGAATTTGGTTTACTAACAACATTACCAACTCCATGATATTTAATTTTAGCGGTTAAGCGAGATACAATAGCCTTGTATTTGGAAGCCAAGATAGCAAGGTATCACCTGTGCGTATAAAATGATAAAATGGGTTTTATAATTTTTGAATGTGTTTTTGCATGATTTAGGTGGTGTTTGTTTTCATAAAAAAAACATCTATGAAGTCTCTTGTGTCTGTGCAAAGCAGACCACGTGCAAACATTAGTGTCTGCAGATCAGACATTAGTGTTTGCAGACTGTTTGTTTTTTCAAAGAAGTTTCATTAAAAAAAACTTTTGTGGGTGGTCTTTTTTGTGTAGACTTAAAAATATAACTTAAAAACTCTTCTCAAACCTCTTCTCAAGTTCTCAACCCTTTTGACAAAACCCTTGCCATCACCCCTCACCAGCCGCCTCCCTCCTAGCGGCCACCTCCTCTCGACACCACCTCTACTCGCCGCCGCCTGCATCGCCGTCTGCAACCCCCATCTCGCGCAACCAGTCGCCTCCACACCCTCCATCCTCGCCCTCACCGCCGACAACCCTCCCCCTCAACGTCGGCAACCCTCACCCTCCCGTCACACATCCCATCCCCTCGACCCCCTTGCATCACACAGCCTCCCATCGCTTAGCCTCGAGTAACATGTTTATTTTGCAGTCTGCAGAAGTTAAAATAAACATGCTGCAAAGGTTTGGTCCACCCCTTCTTAGTTCTTATACAAATGTCTGAAGATATGATCCGTAAACTGCAGACATTTTATCTTTGAAAAAACAAACTGGATATTATCTTAGATTATACAGTATTGTTATCATTTTGTAAAGGTGTTGCTATTTGTACACGTCTAAAAATAGTTTTTAGTTACAAAAAGTGTGTGTTGTTATAAATGTATAGATATTTAAATGGATGTTGATATGAGTCTCAAAACCTACTTTTATAAACAGACGTAGATACCCTTTCCTATCTTTTTTTTACAAAATAATCCCTTTCTATAAGAACTATCCTAACGAGTATGGTATTGCTATCTTTATAAAAGAAACTATGTCTTTAACACGACGTTCTGGATTTTTCATGATGTTTTTTTATACGTTTGGCATCAAATTAGTCAATTTTACAAATGGTGTTTCAAAACTACGCAATTTTTGTCTTGACATGGTGTTTTACACGTGGGTGCAAAATACACATGGTATTTTAGAACTGGTTAATTTAGGCGTGAAGTCTTTAAACAGGGGGAAATTACACATGGTATTTCACATGTTGGCATCATCTTTCAACATCGGGGCTAAAACGAAATGTACACAGTTGTGAAACGACATGGACAAAACATATGGTTCGAGGCTTTTAAAAATGGCGTATTTTTTCCAATGTTGTTGAGACCAGATCGGACCGGCCGGTCGACCGGTTCGACCGCGAATCGGGGGCTGGTCCGGTCCGGTCTGGTGTGAATCATTTTGAAGTGGTCGAACCGACCGGTTCGGACCGGTTTTTGTTTATTCTTTTTTAATTTTAATGGGTAAAAACGGGGTGTTAAACCATAAATTAGTACGTCGGATATACAAATAAAGTTAAGTTTTATATATAACTATAACATATATATATATAAATCATATATAAATTACTTATATTTAATTACATATATAAACATAATTAAAATATAGTTAAATCCGGTACAACCGGTCCGCCCACCAACCAGTAAAGCGTCCGGTTCGACGTTCGATCCGGTTCTGAAAATATTGATAAAGAGTATACATATTAAAACAATTTTGTATTATTTGTCAGAAAAGAAATACACTAATCACGACAACTACAAGTTCATTATATTACATCTTACAAGTATTTAACCTTTGCTTAAAATTTAGTTCATATGTTTTGCAACGACACAAGATTTAGTCTTTTCTTAAATTTAATCTTATGTATAAAAATAAAAAATAATTTGATCCGACCTTTGTTGGTGCTTGGCTCGTTTACAAACCGATTTGAGCTGATCGACTCGTTTACAACCGATTAAAAATTCAAACAAGTATTTTTCGAGCAAATTCTGAGCGAATGTCAAACATTTTAAACAACCCTAAACAATAGTGGTTAACATCACATAAAAAATAACCAATAGCCTAACTAACATTATAGTAATTATATTTTTTAAAATAATAAGATATATAGTAAATTAAAAAAAATTAAAAACAAAAATTACACAATATTGAGGTCAAGCCTCTTCTAGTCTTTTATAACAAACAAGAACTTTTACCCATCGCGCGTTGCCGCGACATCGTAAGCAACGTAATAAAATATAAACTACAATTGATCTGACTTGTTTGTGAATTAAATTTACGTCAATATGTAAAGTAACTCTAATACGACCCATGTGATTGTTGATCCACTCCAGTAGACCTCACCCGCCATTGATTCATGACTCAACCTGGCTAAAGACCCAATCAATAGAACCACCGATTTAGAGCATATACAGCCGGTTTCCTATATTTATGTGAGTGTATTTCCTATATTATATGGTATGGTTATAAGTGGTTGTAAGTGAATGATAT
>BJCM01064865.1:0-13623 GCA_018326385.1 Flaveria bidentis | reverse complement strand
TAACTATATTTTAATTATATTTATATATGTAGTTAAATATAAGTAATTTATATATGATTTATATATATATTTTATAGTTATATATAAAACTTAACTATATTTGTATATCTAACACACTAATTTATGGTTTAACACCCCGTTTTTAGCCATTAAAATCAAAAATAAAAAAATAAATAAAAATATAAAACCGGTCCGGTTTCCCAGTTCGACCAGCGGTTCGGGAAGAGTCGGCCGGTTCAACCGTTCAAAACCGATTCATAGCGATCCGGACTGACCACCGGACCGATCCCCGGTCGAATCGGTCGGACTGGCCGGTCCAATCTAGTCGCGAAAACACTGTTTATGAGGAACAATATTAATGGGATATGTAGAAACTTTTTTTTTTCATGTCTTCAACAACTCATCAAATTTAACATGGTTCTATAAATTACCTAGTTGTGAAATTAAAAACAAAATAGTCGTGATACAAATACATTTCTTAGGATTAAGATGTTAACTTGAAAATATCATACAATTTATATCGTAAAATAAATCACTACAATACTATCGTTACAAATGTATTTATCGTTGCAGCCGTTCCAACGTTTCACAATAGTAATTATACTGGGGTATCATCATTAATAAATGCATGTCACTTATTAATGAATAGTGGATGAATTTTGAGAAAACAAGTGCTTATTTATGATGTAAAAAAATAAAATACTTGTCACGGGTGGTTCAATACATTTTAAAACCTAAAACGTACTATGAATCGAGACTTTTTTGTAAAAGAAAAAAAAGTAATAAAATGTCTATATTATGCACGAATTAATATGTGTCATCACATTATCTTTCCTTCAATGCATTCTTATTCTCAATGGCACTCTCTTTCATCTAAAAGTTTTACAAGAATCTCATAAACAAACTATTAATCATTTTGTTATTTATTCTTATTTCCCTCTAAAAGCAAAGAAATTACATATATTTCAACTTAAAATATAGACTAAAATAGTTATTCCTCAATTTTGAAGGCTTTTAAATATTTAAGGCTTAAAATAGTTGTGTAAGTTGTTTTTACCGTAGAAAAACCACCACATGCACTTGTTAATGATATCAAAAGATAATTTCCGATATAAAACATTTAGAGGGGGGCTAAAAGATTTAAAACAATAAGTGATGGGTCAAATGAGTCAAGTTAGCATAGTACATGGGTTATAATGTTACATCGTATAATTTAGTATGAAACCGCTTGGTGCTTCTCCAATGTCGCACGCCTCTGTTCTGAAGTTCGCTTGCAATCTGCTGTTTTCTTTCGTGTGTTGATCCAGTGGACAAGCGAGGTGTTAGCCGTTGGATTACGGTCAACGTGTAGAAAGGTCAAGATCTGGATGTGATCAACGGATGAGATTGCACTCCCTTGTGAGGATGTAAATGTGTTGGGTAGCTTGGGGGAGTAGTTAAGTATAACTGTGGCGTGTAACATTCAACAAGTATATTGTTGTTATATATAAATTGACTCGATAACCAGAATCTTATGTATTATACGGGTAAATTAATAATATTTTTTTATTTATTTTATATATTTTTTTTATTTCTTTCACTTTAGTTATTTATATAATAACTATATAGAATAATTATACGGTTTAAATAGTGAGTCTCTAAATTGGAGGGCTCATTTTAGTTTTTTTTTTTTTTTACGTTAGGGATAGAACATGATAATGAGAAATGGGATGGAGTGAAAATGGATAATTATAGATACTTTTCATAAGAACGAGCGTAAGCCCGGTTGAGTCACCGTCGTTCAAGAGGCAACGAAAACAAATCGAATACCTTCGGCCAACAAACCAACAATTTCTTCCATGGCGTGGTGATAGTGCAGCCGGTGCGGTCACGATGCATGCGACTGCGAGAGAGAAGACAGGAGGACGATGAAATACCCACAAGTTTATTGTTCATCGCACTACTTTTTTCATTATAAGATAATATGAATAGAGATAATGGAACTTTTGTGTTCTTAATTTTTTTTATTTAAGTTTGATCATTTTAACTACTAAACCCTTATTCATGAGCAAAGATAAATAGTTACATTACTGAGGTTTTCACGGTCCAATTTGAATCATTAAAATCAAGACCGATCATAGATTTAGTTTCATAGACTAATAATCGTTTACCTTTATATTTTTTTTTTTATCTACGAGTCAAACTACATGTATTTCATTGTTATGCTCCAATTTAAGTTGGTAAATTCAATTCAATTGTTCATCGGTTTGAATTCATGGTTTTGTTGACTCGGGATCCTTTGTAGATGCAACATCTATGTAATATAAGATAGAGATAAAATTGGTCATCATTTTTCTCCCCAAAACCATACTCTATAAAAAAAATTTTGGGTATGTTGAATTGAAACTAAATGTTTTTTATTAGTGAAAAATTTTAAAAACCAATGTTTCTAAATATCATGTCAATTAATATATATTGGTATTACCTATCTTGAAGAACCAATAAGCCCATACTACAAAACCAAACCTATAATATAATCATTTTATCTTGTTCGCTTGTTTAATATTATAACGATTTGATATTGGTCTACAGAAATAAAAACCTAAATATAAAAAATGTTTCATGATTTAGCCTAAAACCTTGAAAACCTAAAATCATGAAGCACAACCATATCGGATGCATTTTCTCTACTTTTTAACAGCCATTTTTACACCTAAGTCTTCACTTATAAGAATTAAACCCAAGTTATTTTTTACGATACCATCATTAACGTAACTGCGTAACTAGACTATAAGTCCTCGTACCAGTCCTAAAAAAGTTGATCCATAAGTACTTTTTGGGTTTAACCGTGTTAAACTAGATTTAAACTTTAAAGAATGTTGGGATTTTTTTTAAATTCACGCTGATGTAAACATTAACATAAAAATATTTTTATATTATTTTGAACACTATTAACAAAGAAAAAAGCTATTTTGTATGAAATGATACAACTTATAACCAAATATGAGAATGTCAACTATCAATACATTCGACTCGAGCTCTTTTAATTTATAAAAGACATCCAAGTTATAGTCATGTTTGCATTTGGTCATTAGTTTTAAAAGGTAGTAAGATCAAGAACCCTAAAGGCAGCCGATGGTACAGTTGAGAGGTATATTAGAAATCACTCATGGTTCATGTGCTTAATGGTAAGAGTTAGAAGTTAAATGAAAAAGAGAATAGCTTATTCTGCAAGAAAAGTATCACTTGTTTATCAAGTCATGCATCATCAGTTTTGTGTTCTCATATTACGAATTATGTTTTTCTCAAATAATAATAGTACTAAAAATATAATTTATAAATAAGCGTTTTCATAAAATAAAACTGCCACTTTTGCCGATGGTAAAACTAAAAAGCATTGTTTTAAAACCGGACAGGACCGGAAAACGGAATCCAATCCGGTCCGGTTTTGTGCTTAAAACCGTATTAACGTTGACTCGGATCTGTTGGTCCGTTTTTTTATATTTTTAGTAATATTTTACATATATTCATTAAAATAATTATAATTTTATCCAGTTTTTATATCCGGTCGAACCGGTCCAACCAGTAGACCGATAAAACGTCCGGCTTACTATTCAGTTCGGTTCTGAAATAATTGATAAAAAGAAAGGAATGAATCTGCCTTCTTGCTTCGTCAATACCGCGTTGTCCAATTACCTTCCCCTAAATTTTATTTATTTTATTTCTATCTCAGTATTTTAAATAAAATAAAAACACTCCTTTTGTTCCACTGTACCTTAAACAAATATATAAGCTTTGGTGTCGGTAATATATTGATATATATATAGTATCTAAACTAAAATATTTTTTAATATCCAATTATAGTGTCTATATATAAATATTTGTATGTGCATATACAATTATACACCGTAATTATTACAAGCATAATTGTAATATACTTGAATATTATTATACGAATACTACTATGAATACCGGTTACTTTGTTTCTTTACCTCTAAACTATAAACATAAAAAGTTGTTGTGAGCTCTAACCTTAGCCAAAAATATGCACATTCACTACCTAAATGCAAGCAAGTTGGATTGGGTAGCATGTCAAATGACATAGGGTCAAAACATACGTTTTAAGAAGGTATTACTTTAGTTCGGGTCAAAACATGATCAAACCAAAATTGCCTCCAGTTGACATAAGTTTTTTTAACAAAAATATCAAAATAAATTCATTCATTATATTTTTTTATAACGACTGATTGTTGATTGAGGTGGCGGCAAAGATAAAGACTACATTGGTGGTATTGTGATGGCGTCAATGGTGGCAGCAACAATGGTTGTAATAGTGGGTGATGACAATGGTGGAGGTCGCAACGATGGTGGTTGTAGCAACGACAATGTTCGCTATGCCCAGCAACGAGTAGGTGGTGACAATATGATCGTTGGTAGTGATAACCCATTTTATGTTTACCCATTTTTGTATAATAACTTAAGTACATAAATTGATCTCTTGTATACTTTGTTAATTTTGAAGTAATATTTTTTTTTGTCTATCTATATCCAACTCATAAGATAACATATTAAACAAAAGAAGAAAATGAGTTCAAATTTCACTTTAAGTAAAATGTTTAGAGTTAAAGCATAAGGTTTTTTTAACAATAGATTTCTTCCTGAGAGGATTGGGGGTGTGATTCTGACTTGAAAAATGTTTAGAGTTAAAACACAAGGTTTATTCAACAATAGATTTCTTCCTAAAAGGATTGAGGATGTAATTCTGACTTGAAAACGAATAAATAGGCAAGATTTAAATAATATATATCATTCGAAACAAAATCGTAGATGAAGTGTTAAAAAAACACATGAAAATTAAGTAATGGATTCATATGCGGTTGGTTTTTCGGTGTCTAGTCAACTTCGAAAAATATTTCATATATTGCGGATCATAGCCTCATAGGTACTAGATAGGTTCCCCAAATTCTGATTTTACGGAATAGTTAGATTTTGACCTGTGTTTTATACCTTGATCTAAAATTTTGACTTTTTTTATAGGAGGTGTTATATATATAATACTAACGACATATTTCTATTTGATGATGTGTCAAGAATAAAGAATTTACTATTTATTTGTAACAAAGTCACAAGCCAAAAATGAATACGTGTTTACTGTTCTATCCTCATCTTATGAATTTTATTTATTTCATAAAAATATATTTTTTCATCCTTATCATAGTATAATTTTAAAATTCAATGGATAACTATATATCTATATAAATTGAAAGTTACAGTTTTGTAGCAAGCAATTCGGATAGGAACTGTATGACCCTTTTGCATTTAGACCTTTTCTCCGCTTTAGCTCGGTTTGGCTTGGTTATTTACATGTTTTAAAGACCGCAAGCCTAGCCTACGATTTGCAAAGAGTAATTATTTAAGATTTTAAATTCTTTTAGCAAAAGAAGTTATATAATAATTCAACTAATAACCAACACTTAAATTGTATTACATTGGTATGCAATTATGCATGATATTGGTAGTGATTGACCCCAAAAAACATGAGCCATGAGTGGTAAACTAGTAATGAGTAGTGACCCAATTTAGTCCAAAACTTTGGTCAATGCACCAGCATCAACAAGGCACCTATTATGGGTTTCCATAAAGGGAACTAAACTATACCACAAGTAGACCAATAAGTTAGCATTTTAGGGTTGGATGAGCCCCACAATGCCACCTCATCTTAACCATAATAATTTAGATATAGGATCTTTTGTAAGTGGGTCCTAGTCCACATATGGGCAAGACAGGTAGGACCAGTGATGAGCCTTCCATCAGACACCAAAAATACAACCCTTTTTTAAATCCAATGCACTTAAACTACACACTACTCTTTTTTGCTGTATTATGCATTAATCAAAGTGATTAATTATAATTAACTATAGAAGTTGTTGAGTTGTCATTCTTATTAGTACCACACTGTCTCTCCCCAAATCTTTTTTCCCACACTTTGTACCTTCCTGTTTTGTTGTTTTAATGATTGTTGAACGGAACTGTAAACTATCACGCCGAAGCGCAAAACTTGATATGTTATCACAAACTTTTGATAATCACTTGAATAGGGATAACACACAAAAGTGTATGCAAACATCTTAAGTGAATACATGTTATTGGATGAATTCTGGTTACAATATGTTGCTTTTGTAGGAAGTTTTTACAATTTGTCATTAAACTGACAACTAAAAATTAAATGTTACAACTAATAAGTCGCAAGAAATGGTGACAACTCATGATATAGTTATAATATGAAATTAAAAATAATCTTCAAACTCAAGTTGAGATTTAATTTCGATTTTTCACACGTCTTCCATTCCCCCACCAATCTGCATATATGGTGGGAAAAGAATCTTTTAAAGTTTTTAAAAACGTACCCAGTATTTGACGTAACTTTTGTTTGGCACACGGTCTAAGAATGGGCTAGATTGGTTCACCATTTGACGAATGTAATGCAAGAGGCTCTTCCTCATGGATTGAAGGATTGAACCCATGATCTCGATGTCACTAAGTAACAATCTTACTATTGCTTAAAGACACACACTCTTTCTTAAAATACTAAATAAGCTAGAAAGCAAAATCATACGGATCTCAAATTCCTGAACCACATAATAAGCTACCACCAGTATGTCTTACTATCAATAGCTATCCATTTAAGGAGAAAATTTAGTGGGTATAAATTTACCAATAACCTTAAGCTTGTAAATATAAACATAAAGACACTAGCATTCTGTCTTTACCCCTTTTAGGCCACATGTACAGCACAAATGATATATTACATGTTGTATTCTACATGATCCCACTGGTTAATAAAGTATTAATGGGATCCCGTTAGTTTACATGTACATAAACACCAACACCTCCGTAAAATACGCCTAGTGTAATTTCCCAAATTAGTAAACGTGTTGCCACAAAAAAGGGAATAATTGAGGGCCTAGAATGACATGAATCTGGAGCTTTGAATTTCAAAAAATGCTTTACCATAACTCAAAGCAAAACTATTTAATAAACAGTATTAATTAGTGCAAGTCAAAAGGAAACTTTCTGGAGTTTAGAGCTCACTTTCACTACAAGACATGTTAAAACTTAAAATAGCAGACAATGATTACAAATACCAATGCTCTTGTTTTAAGACCTGAATAATTTTCTATACTTCAAATTTTCAGCTCTCACATGGTACATACTCATTGTCATCTCTCTCTCTCTCTCTCTCTCTCTCTCTCTCTCTCTCTATCAGAGACCCACACATGCACCATACACGTGCACATACAGTGATTTACAATAGCTGGTCAAGATGGTCATACCAATATACAGGAACCTACCTAGTAAAATAACTCGTGGCTCAAAAACAACACAGCTTGTGGGTGGTGCTCTATGTGAAATTTGAGTTGAACTTGACCAAATTAAGGATGTTTGGATAAGTATTACAATTTCCTATCTTGGTTTTAAAAGCAGAGGCGCTGTGGGGTGTTTAGACATCCAAAGCCGAGAGGCGTGGCATGAGGTGAGAGCCTCACATACGCAAGGCGTTGCTTTATGTACAATCAAAAGTTGCACTTGTCTCATCTTTTTGACATAATTTTTAAATACCAGACTTTTTTTTTATCATATAAATCATTTATAATATTTTCATCTTACAGTTGTTTCTACAAATCACTTCGCTACAAACCCTGAATCTTGACCACTTAAAACCTAGATGGGCATGAGACGCCGCCTCAAGGCCACCAAGGCGTTTTCCTAATAGCCTCGAGCGCCTCACGCCTCAAGGCCTTAAGGCGCTTCCATAATCGCCTTGAGCACCTCACGCCTCCAATGTGCCTCACGCGCTATGTTTTAAAACCAAGTTTCTTAAATAGGGTGGGTTTTTATATATGTGGGTCCAAGGGTTGTCAGGCCACTTTGCGTTTCTATAAGAGATTGTCTATCCATGACCTCCAGTCCACATGCCAACAACCTTACACTTGCTCTTATGTCCGCCTTAATTACCAACCAGTTTGCCCCATATGTTTCTTCACATTTACATTTTTATTTGTTGCAAATAATCGGTTTAAACATACATCCAAAGACTCCTTAGTAATATCTAACAACAAATGTGAACTTTGAATATCGGTGGTTAGGTTCCTTACACCTTCCTAAAAATATATTAGAACACATATTGGTTTGGTAGAAAAGAATCTGGAACCAAATCAATGGTGATGCAATTAGGATTTTGAAAATAGATAGAGAAAATATGTACAGCTAATGAAAATCTAGGATGACATCTACATATGAAAAAACAAACAAAGTGTTGTGATCAAGTAAGAGAAGAACAGCATTTGTATCAGTCTAATGTCCTAATATTAACATAAGAGTATTTAGCAGAGATACTGGGAAAGATTTGTAGCAATAGTTAAAACTTAAAAACTGATACACATCTGGAATTTTAGTATTTTTTTTATTATCTTGATGATTGGTTCCATACTTAGAATAGTCAAGAAAGATTCTATCTACCTCTTATCTTCTAGAATCTAGGGAAGATAACTTATTTCCCAATGATATATTTTCTAACACAACTGTATAGGATGATGCAATACCACACGTATACTGGAAGGGGGAGATATATAGTTTCCTTCTTTTTTTTACTATAAGACCCGTTGCTAGTAAACTTAAGGTAAAATGCAGCTTGACAGAATACCAGTAAAAGTAGGATTCAAACCTAATTCAAATTTTATATAGAAACAAAGAAACATATCTGGGAAATAACGTCGAATCCACAAATTTGAATGGGAATTTTTTAATCAATATTTGTGTGGTCGAAAAGGTCGAGTTCTAAAGCATAAAAGAAGGAACATCATGTAAAGTTCATGGAAATTGAGTGCAAAGCTTAAGCTCTAATTTAAAGAGGCTGTTGACAACAGATGGGGTGGTCTGAAGACAAGATTACCAGATTCCTAATTTTTTATCACCAACCACTTGTACAGCTTTCTCAGCAACTAACTGTACAAAAAGGGAACTGAACCAGCATTGTGATAATATTATTTAAATAGTTTCAACTTCTGGCATGTCTATATAAATACTTCTCCTCGTGTATATACTCAAATACATTCCAGCATTTGCTTCTCTCACACACATTCACACACAACCAAACTCTCTATCTCTTTCTCTCTATCATAATCTGTTTTTTCCTTCCAATTCTGCATCCTTAAGTCTCTCATTTGAGTCATTTCCTTCCACCACCTGTGTGACTCTCACTGGTTTAATTTTCGCTCATACCGACTAAATATGTGGCCGGTTAGCCTGTGCATTGCAGCCATACTTGTGGTGGCTGCCACACACTGGTTGTACAGGTGGCGAAATCCTAGATGTAACGGAACTCTACCCCCGGGTTCTATGGGTTGGCCGTTACTCGGTGAAACCATACAGTTTTTCGCTCCTAATCCAACTTGGGATACACCTCCCTTTGTTAAAGAGAGAATGAAAAGGTTATATGAGCTGTTAACATATGGCCCATATCATTGTTACATTATTTTATAAGATTTTATACATCCTAATGATTATATTCTATATTTCTAACTTAAACTATTGAATTTCAGATATGGGTCGATATTCAAAACTAATCTGGTTGGGCGGCCTGTCATAGTCTCAACTGATTCAGATCTTAATTATATGATCTTCCAACAAGAAGGTCAATTGTTTCAAAGTTGGTATCCAGATAGCTTTACAGAAGTGTTTGGGAGACAAAATGTAGGGTCTTTGCATGGGTACATGTATAAGTATCTCAAGAACATGGTGTTATATTTGTTCGGTCCAGAAAGCCTTAAAAAGATGCTTAATGAAGTGGAAGATGTAGCAACAAGAAACTTACAGAAATGGGCTGGTCAGGAATCAGTGGAGTTGAAGGAAGCAACTGCAAATGTAAGTAATTTAATCACAACTCACTCAGAAATCTCAGGCTTCTAATTAACTTTGCTTTTGTCTTTTGTTTTTTTTTCTTGCAGATGATATTTGATCTAACTGCAAAAAAGTTGATCAGTTATGATCCAGATAAATCATCCGAGAATCTAAGGGAGAATTTTGTAGCTTTTATACAGGGATTAATCTCCTTCCCTTTGGACATTCCTGGAACAGCTTACCACAAGTGTCTACAGGTACTAATAATAATTTCAATCACTAAGAGGTGGCAAGATGGGCAGGTCGGGCAACAGGTTAAAATGGGTTCTGCTTAAAACAGGTCGGGTTGACCCAATAACACATGAGTAGCATGATTCCAGAAACAATCTTTGCTACAATAATAATCTAAATACATGCGTAACATGATCTAGAAGGTTTCTGTTTCATGTGTTCCCAAATAGCCATTTTCTTGATTGGCCCGTTCAGAATAGAACAGGACCTAAATTAACTTAACAAAAGTAAATGTATTAAAATGCCACCTAGGGAAAATAAGGATTCTGATTTCTTATTGAATATTGAGCCTGCTCCTAATTTTTGGTTTCATTATCTTTAACATAACCAGGGAAGAAAGAAAGCGATGACAATGCTCAAGAACATGCTAGAAGAGAGACGTGCTAATCCTAGCAAAATCAAAACTGATTTCTTTGACTATGTTCTTGAAGAACTTGATAGAGGTGATACAATTCTTACAGAAGCAATTGCCCTAGACTTGATGTTTGTACTGTTGTTTGCAAGCTTTGAAACAACTTCACTAGCTATAACAGTAGCTGTCAAGCTTCTGAGAGACAATCCTCGAGTATTGCAGGAATTAACGGTTAGTGAAAAGGATTTAATTCAAGCTAATAAAGAAATGTCCACGTGAATTTTGCCATCCAAATTTACAGAAACTTTTCAGCCCAGTGACCTGATGTTCTTACTACTGTATGCAGGAAGAACATGAGAATATCCTAAGAAAGAGGGAGAATACAGAGTCAGGACTTACATGGAAAGAATATAAGTCGATGACATTCACGTTTCAGGTGTGTTGAAAATAATGATCTAGATTTTACTTGCAAAAGTAGTCATTCGTTGATACTAACTACTTGATGTTGCAGCTTATAAATGAAACAGTTCGTTTGGCTAACATAGTTCCTGGAGTGTTCAGAAAGGCACTAAAAGATATCAAGTTCAAAGGTAGCCATGCATTTCCACTGGAGCCTTTTTTTTATCTTTTCGAAATGCAATTAAATTATAAAGAATATAAATGTATCTTGATATGGATGTTGGCTTTGTGCAGACTATACGATTCCAGCTGGTTGGGCAGTAATGGTATGCCCCCCAGCCGTTCACTTAAACCCTGCCAATTATAAGGATCCGCTAGAATTTAATCCATGGAGATGGGAGGTACACTACTTTTATATGTAACTATGCATGCTGTTGGAGCAAATATATATAAATAAAAACTTATGATTTCCACAATTGTGTTTCAAACAGAGGATGGAACAGAAAGGTGCATCAAAGACTTTCATGGCCTTTGGTGGTGGTATGAGGTTTTGTGTTGGAACAGATTTCACTAGAGTCCAGATGGCTGTGTTTCTCCACTGTTTGGTTACTAAATACAGGTAAAAAGAAATCAATTCTATATGTAAGGATGTATGCATGTATTATATGTTTTTTAACTAGATAAAAAAGAAATCAATTCTATATGTAAGGATGTATGCATGTATTATATGTTTTTTAACTAGATAGACACTAACATGTTATTCATCTAAAATGGACAGATGGAAAATAGTCAAAGGAGGAGAAATTGTCCGAACACCAGGTTTACAGTTTCCACATGGCCTTCATGTTCAGATGACGATGAAAGACAAACTGAATCAAGATCCAACATCAGAATCTGACAGTGATTCCAGAATATTATCAAGAAATTAGACACTTTCCAAACAGGATTTGTATCAAGAGGTTACAGAAAAGCTTACAGCAGATGGTAGGCTCCTATTGTGTAGAAAATTTGGGAATGCAATCAACAAGTTCCTGAATAATTTTGCTCAGGACCATGTAAAGCTAGATGCTTTTAAAGTGCCTCGATATTAGAAAATGTAAGTTTACAGAAAGAAAAAATGAGAAATGTACAATGTTCTATATGACACACTCCCCATATATGATTCTTTTACTCAAGTTTTTCAGAGGCAAAAATAAACAGACCAACTAAAAAATAAATAAAATATATAAAGATGAAGCAGGAGTAGCAGAGTGTAAATTGATTCATGACCTGAGATAATAAGACACTGGAGTAATATAAGAACTCAATTCCTTATAATAATTAGTAAGTAGTAAAAGTAGATAGCTAAACATCAACAGAAGTTTGTTGGGTATGAACCATGAGGAGACTTATTAAAGTTTAAATTAGCTTTGTAAGAATTAAAACAAATTTACTTCTTTATGGTGTAAGAGTTGACTAATCCTACAGTGATCCCTTAAAATGAACAAATTTACTTGTTATGATGCAAGAGTCATGCACATATGATGTATGTGGAACTGTGAATGTAATTTGCCCATCACAACGTCAAAATAAAAATCATTTATGACGAACATGCTACTCATATATGTTCCAAAATCAAGAAACAATTACCTAAGTTCCCTCAATAATGCGCCCATCCTTATCAGTTGGATTGTCAGTCAATTGCACATATACTTCAGCTGTAATTCCATAACATTAAAAAAATAAAGGGTTAAACTGCCAAAAGTAATGCTACCTATGCATGGGTCATCACTATAACAATACACACACAAGTGTCAGTACACCAACAATAATAGCATATCATGGACTTAAAAACTTGAAGCCCTTTACAACTAACAAGATATACACACCATCAGCATCAGCAATGGGCCCACACTTGTGTATCTTATCATACAACATTTTAACTCTTCAGATTTAAAGTGAAAGCAGAAAACCAGTTTATCCCATCATGAATGTTGTGGAGTGTGATGGTGATCATGAGAATGATGGTACAGATTCTAATTCCTACAGATCTAGCTTCAGTTGTTGTCTCAGAAAGATACAACAATACTAATAACAACTAATTAAATGATTTTGCACATGATTTTGAACTGTCTATTGACCTACAGTACATAAATCGGAGGTTAACACCTACAGTGAGCCGATGAAAGTAGAAAAACAAATTTATGCCCTAAAATTGGCTAACAAACTGATAACCGTACGTTAACGGATAATGTGTGTTGAGGTGCATACTGTGCTGTACGTCAATTGATCGGAGAACTTATTAGCGGTGATGACGGAGCGTAGTGATGATTATGAGTTGAAGTTTCTACATTTGCCACACGAAAGCATATAGAAACAGAAAAATTAAGCACTAATACGGATCAATCAAGGTAACATTGAATCAACCACACGAAAACTTGTTGATTTACCGGAGTTAGCCGCAAATGTTCATAAAAAAGTAAATATGTGTGAACCGTTCACCAGAAGCAAACAAACACAATCAAATTTTTACCAGCATAAATATGTTTATAACACACACGAGTACAAATCTATTTATTTTAATAAAAATCTATTTTAATATGACACGTGAAAACATTATAATTATTCTCATAAAAAAAATTTCGTCTATTTATGTTATTAAATAATTATTTTAATTATTAATAATATTTTCTAACATATTTTTAGATGTAATAAATTAAGAA
>BJCM01064864.1:0-14091 GCA_018326385.1 Flaveria bidentis | reverse complement strand
TTCACCGGCCACCAATTCACCAAAAACACGTCCCGGCTCCCACTTTTAAAAATTAACTGCTGCTGCTGCTGCAAATCTGCTGGCTGCCCGCTGCTGCACCGGATGGCGAACCACCGACCTGCTGGCTGCTGCACCCCGGCGGCCCGGCCAACCTGCTCTGTTGCTCGAGACTCCGACCTTCAACTTTGGCCAGATAACTAATGTGTATATTTCTTAATTTTTTGGTTTCTTAAATTTTGATTAGAAACTAGGGTTTGAAAATTAACATAGGATTATATATTTATATTGTGTATTGTAATCTGTAAGATACTAATAGTCTAAGATTGTGATATAATTTGGGCTAACATAGGAATTACTAGTCACGTTATGGAACAATTTCTCAAGAGTAAAGTTGGAGAATCTTCGTCTAAAACTCCCGAATATGTTGACGTGGGTACACTTCCTTCGGATCCTGCTGATCGCAAACCACTTTCATCATATAACCCTAATCAACGAGATGAAATTAGGAGGGCATACTTACTTAGAGAGCCATGTCAACCAAATGATATTGTATTTCCACAAACAAAGATTGGTAAAGAATTAAAATGTTTTAATGAAAGTTGGTATGATGCTCACCCAAAATGGTTAGAGTATAGTATAAAGAATGACCATGTGTATTGCTTATGTTGCTATTTGTTTAAAGGGTATTTTGGAGATTCAAAAGACGCGTTTGTCTCTGTTGGTTTTAATGGTTGGAAAAAACAAGAAAGACTTGTTAAACATGTGGGTGAAGTTAATAGTTTGCACAATAAATGTTTGAAAATTTAAGCAATAGTTATATCTGTTTTATGGAGAAAGATTTACTTAGGAATGTCTTCATAGATGTTGTTATGGAAAGATTTCAAAAAATGAAATCTCGTAAAGAACAACTTTAAGTATATTGTATCTTTATTCTGTTTTTGTAATGACATTTGACGTGATTGTGTTGGTTTTATGAAATTTAGTTTGATTGTGTTTTTTTTAAAATGAACTGACCCGATCCAACTTGTCATGGACCCGAAATAGTTCCAAAAAAATTATTATATAGCGTTACCGCGTTAGTCAACCGACCTTTAAAAAATTTCCGCCCCCATGAAAATATTTTCTGGATACGCCACTGTAAAGGAACCATGTCAACAAAATCAGGCTTAATAGGAACATGCATCAAAGAAAAAAGCATAAAACATAGATTGAATTTTACATAACTAAGAAATCAGAGGAGACGGGCGAAATAGGAAGACGGAGAAGAAAAAATCATGAAAAGAATATAAAGTTAACAAATCGACAGAAGGCACGTCAAGAGGGTACATGAGTAAAAACACAAAACCCAAAACATAGATGAAAGAGAGAAGAAGAAACCTTAAATGACAGAATTGCAGAAAAATCAATCAAAAAATTATCATCTTTCAAAAGAACCAATAAAAAAGCTTTTGTTGGGTACGTCGCGAGTGTTTTTAGGAGAAATCCAATCTAACCGTCACGTTTTGGTCAAAACATGACGGTCTAAAAACCTTAAGATGATGGTTAGGTCAAAGTGTCACGCATGATCTGAACTCTAACAAAAGTACACTAATAAAGATGCGTGGGTCTAAAACAAAAGGTCATGGTTTGGCCAAATTGTGACGGATTCTCATCCATTTCATGTTTTTTATAAAAAAATGTTAATTTTTTTAAAAAAAAGTATAGAATAGTATACTCAAAACCATACATAATTATAACACAAAAGTAAAACTATACTATAGATTATTAATATTATAAAAAAAGTATAGAATACTATACTAGTATGCGTTATCTCTAATCGGCATTACTACTGTAAAGATAATACCTACAATTAACATTTTTAAAAATATATTGCAAACTTAAAATCAAATCGTATGTTGTAGATGTTGTTTTGATAATAAATATGATGTTGTAGCCGATAGGGGTGACCCATGGGGTGGCCGATGGGGGTGGGTTGATTTCGATGGTGGTGGTGGTCGGTGGGTTGTCGGTGGCGGTTGTATTGTGGGTTGCGGGTGGTGGTGGTGTTGTGGGTTGCTGGATGGTGATGATGAAGTGTGGTTTTGTGTTTGTATATACAAACAAACAAATCTGTAAAGATGGGGGTGTGATGTCGATCATGTGGCAGTGTTAGTGGTGGTTGAGGGGAAAAAGGTCTTAATGTGCGATTGTGATTATGATTGTGTGAAATGATGAAGATGATGATGGTGCGATGGAGGTGGGGTCGAGGCTTTTGGGATGGTGGCGGTGGTGCTCAATAGCCTTAAGCGGTGGTGGTGGTGGTGGTGTAACGTTCGGTGATGGTGATTGTGAGTAATGGTGGTAATGACCTGTGGTGGTGGCAATTATTAGTCGTGGTGGTTCCGGTAATGGTGGTGGGTTAAGGGTAGAGGCGGTGGTGGTGGGTGTTGAATGTTGAGAAGAAGATAAAAAAATAAAAGGGTATTATGGTCTTTTCAAAAAAACTAACTGAGAAACTTAACATTTATTAGTGCTAGGGACTGTCAGTGTGCACTCTTTGCAAAGTACAGGCCCGCATCTGTAATTTATTGAAAGTGGGGACTAAAGTTGCAATTCAAACATACCCCAGGGACCATCCGTGTAATTTACTCTTTTTTTTATAAAAAATCAACATTTTTATAAAAATACATGAAATGGACGAGAAACCGTCATGGTTTAGCCAAACCGTGACCTTTTGTTTCAGACCCATGTACCTTTATCAGTATACTTTTATCATGTGTCAGGCCATACGTGACACTTTAACCTAGCCGTCATCTCTAGGTTTTCAAACCGTCATGTTTTGACCAAAATGTGACAGTTAGGTCCGGTTTCTCTAAAATTTCTTACGATGTGACTAAAATTTCTCATAAAAATACCACTTAGTAAAATCTACTCTCATTCACTTCCTAATTTAACATATACGTTCATTTAGGCCAACCTTATAATGTTCCATATTTGGGAAATTTGTGAGATTAATATTTTTAATTTATATTTAAATGAAAAACCAGTTTAAATCCAGATTAATTTCATTCCAACCTACCCAAACATTTTCCTATTTTATCAACTAGCTTTAGTACCCGTGTGTTACACGAGTGGTTGAGAGTTAATTAATAAAATAACACAAAAACATAAATAAAACTAAATGTATTACACGAGTTAAAAAATAAAATTGATTAGTTGTTGAATGTATTTATATAATACTAACATTAGTAAACCCGTGTATTACACGAGTTAAAAAATAAAATATTAATTATAATAAAAGTTTTGTTAAGTATAAAGTGACATTTTAAAATATGATATGATTAAAATTACGTATGAGTAATGATTATAAGTGATAAGTACAAGTAATAAAATAATAATACTAACTTAAACTTTAGTTTTTACTTTTTTTTTTCAAAAAACTTAAACCATTTTTCAAAACAAATCATATTAAAAATATCATTTTTTAAAAGTTTCTTATTATAACTTCTAATTTTAAATATTTTTAGTTTATAAAAAAGTTTACTTTATAAAAACATCAATTTTAAGATATTTTATATTTTTTAAAATGCTTGATGTTTTAGAAAAAACTCTTAATGTAATTTAGAAATAACATTAAAAAAATACATTGTTTCTTATTAAGTATTTTTAATCTTAAAAAGAATTAAAATAATTTCATCTTTAATTTACGTAACTATTTAAGAGGAGAGAGTTGCGGGAAAAACAAACTTAGAGATTTAAAAACATGACAAGTGTCCCCCTAAGTTACTCTTTTAGTATCATATATAGATTTACTCTCTCCTAACATTCGGTCATATACACGAAGGGTTGGGGCCAAAAACAACTTTAATTTATTTTAACTAAACCGAACTGCTTTCGATCCGAACAACTTTAAGTAAAAAGAAACCGATATGCACATGTATGGGCCCAAAACAAGAAATCCAGTTTTCTAGCATGTTCTATTAGGTAAAAAACTGATAAGCGCCTAATTTTTTTAGAATTTAATAGTTACTTGTCTGATATTTATTTGTTCAACAAGAATTACTATGTTGCAACTATTTTGTATTAAATAAACACAATAAAAGAAAATGACTTTAGAGCAAAAAGTTGTCACGTCCTCTTTGTATATATTACATCTCATTTCAAATTTACAACACTCTTACAAGCATTCAAATGAGTTTACAATAAAAACTATATACACTACTATCTAGTCACTTATACTAAGATTACCAACTAGGAAATACTACTAAACAAATACAAATTGCTAGTAGTAAGGTATCTATGACTAAATATTATCCTAGATAAAGTAGTCATGACAGATCCATGACTTACATTAAAGTTGGTAACTGTACTAACTAATAAATAATAAATAGTGAGTGAGATAAAATATAATCAACTACATGGGCGCGGGAAAATGTCATGCAGTACATCAGAGGTTGTAGTGGCTTGTCAAATGGACCATACTAATATTCACTGGTTCATAGTAAGTTCTTCCTAAGGTTAACTGACTTCAAAAGAACATGTTCTTCCGAAGCTACTTATACTTCGAAAAAGTCTACCTCTTCCGAGACTTCTGTTGATCTTCAAGTCTTTATATTTCAGAAGTTTTTGTCTTGAAGTCTTTCAAGTCTTTATCTTCAAAAGAGGATTTTACTATGTCTTTGGAAGACAAAGTTCCTTCTATTTTATCCTTTGGAAGTGCAGCTTTGTCTTCGGAAGTTTTTGTACAAAATCAGAGGAGGCAAATCAAAACAGGAAGACATAACGAATATGAAGTTAACAAATCGACAAAAGGCACATCTGGAGTGTACACGTGTAAAAACACGAAACCTAAAACATAGATGAAATAGAAAAGAAAACACCTTAAAGAACATAAATGCAGAAAAACCAATAAAAATTCACAATCTTGCAAAAGAACCAATCAAAAAGTACCACTTGGTAAAATCTACTCTTCATTCACTTCCGAATGACCTTATTACTTTTCATAATTTAAAATTTTGTGAGATTAATATATTTAATATGAAATTAAATAAAAACCAGTTTAAATCCATATTAATTTCATCCCTTCCTGCCCAAACATTGCCTATATATTCAGTTTACTCTCTCCTAACATTCGGTCATATACACGAAGGGTTCAGGTCAAAACCAACTTTGATTTGTTTTGACCAAATCGAACTGGTTTCGATCCGAACAACTTTAAGTAAAAAAGAAACAGATATGCACATGTATGGGCCCAAAACAGGAAATTCAGTTTTCTTACATGTTCTATTTGAAAAAAAAAAACTGAAAAGTGCCTAAAATTTTTAGAATTTGATAGTTACTTGGTATTTGTTTTGTTCAAAAAGAATTAGTATGTTGCAACTATTTTGAATTAAATAAAGACAAGAAAACAAATGACTTTAGAGCAATAATTTGCCGCGTCCTCCTTTTTCAGTCGTTTTGTACTTTTGTTGTTTGTTAAAACAGCATACATTGTTGGTCGGTCGTTGCAATTCACAAGCATTTTAAAAACAAATATAAAATATAAAATTGTATTACATGGCATGCTAAGGATGAGGAAAAATCGGTCTATATAAACTGAACCGGCCATTTTTCTCATTTTGAATATTTGTATTATGTGTAAACCAAAAGTGAATTATGTTTCATTTGATGTTTGTTTAGGAAATTGATACGAGTTTTGAGTATAAGAGGATCTTCAAATTGCTAATAGCCATAAATTAGTATGGTTAACTAGAATTTAAAGGATTTACATTTGTGTGATATAGAGTATACAGATAAGATAATGAACTAGTGAAGAACTACGCCCCCCTTGCATATGCGAATGAGAGTAACAAGACTATATGCATGTATATATGGAGCTTTAATAATTGGCAACTAAATTTATGATATCTTGTGTTACTAGTAAAAATAAACCTCTTAGGTTAGAAATTTATATATGACAGGACTGGAACATAGAGGCTAAGTCATTGGGTTCAAATTGATGACGTGCAAATGATTCGGTTTAATTGATGGTTGAGTAGGTTAAAATCGCTTAGTACAAACCAAAATAAAATAAGATTTCAATTTTTTTACTTAACTTGGTTAGTTGGGTTAAAAGATCTCATCTGGAACATGTTATTCTGTTTAAAAATGTATATTAACTTATTAGGCTTGTCATTGTGTTTTAAAATGTTATTAATTTATTAGGCCCTTCATATGATAATTTTATTTTCTTAAATATATTAATCGACACCTGCTATCTAAACAACAAAAAAAAAAGAATAAACTTTGGCACCTAAATGTTTAAGCTTGTGCGGTTGCCGACCCGACACACCCGACACACCTTCAAACTGGCCAAGAGAATTAGTTTAATTAACCTTATATTTTGTTTAAATCAGATGTCGGTTTCAAAGAATCAACCAAAGCCTCATTAAACATGTGGATACATGAACTGATGAAAGCAAAAGACTATAACTTATTAGTCTGAGCTCCATAATGCCTTCATACGCATCATCTAGTTATACGGAAATCATAATACATCTGGACAATAACAAAGGATAACTGCTGATCTGCAACATATGTAATATTAAAATATTCCTTTCTAATACATTACACATGTCATGTTTAACATTATAGCGTCTATCCATAATTCACTCCACTTACCATCTTTTGAAATAAATTAATTTTCTGAAAAATATCAGCTTTTGTCTTTATAAAATAAAATTTAGAATTCAGGTCTAAATAATAAAAACGCATGGTGACGTGTCGATAAAATAAATACCATAGTGATGACTTGACGTAAACACTAATTTTTATATTATATAAATATAATCATACCTATAAAGGGGACATAAATTGTTTCAGTTGGATTAAAAAGTCAAAAGTTAGGTCGTATATAACACGGTTTCAAACATCAAGTGTAGCACCATAGCATATTTCTCACTTTTCCGTTTTCCCCTGCAACACCACCTCTATCAACTCAAAAACCCTCACAAAATCTCTCAATAACATCATCATTTGCATCATTTGCAGTTGATTTTCTACATCAAGCATCTACACATCTGATTTCGATCGATTCAAGATGTTGCGGATGTGTGTGAAGCCGTTGGAGCGATGTTTAGGCCGCCGGAGCGGTGATGTGTTGTTGTGGCATAACGATTTGAAGCCTCATGCCTCCGGAGACTTCTCGATCGCCGTTGTTCAGGCGAATTCTAACCTTGAAGATCAGAGTCAGGTGTATACATCGCCTTCTGCTACGTATGTTGGTGTTTATGATGGTCATGGTGGTCCGGAAGCTTCTCGATTTGTGAATAACAACCTTTTTCCTTTCATTCATAGTAAGGTTCCTTTTTACGTTGATTTTAAACCCTAGGTTAGTTCCGGAAGTGATAGTGTTGAAATCTGAATGTTGCTGTGTGTAATTTGGTTAGCTTATATGCTTGAAAGTTGAATTTTGCAATGTGATTCAGTTTTTTCACTGATTAATTGAATGGTTATATCATATATGATAATCTATTATTGTCTCTGTTGAGGATTTGATTCCATCTGTGATGGTGTTGATATCTCTCAATGTTTCTGTGTGTAATTTGGTTAGCTTATATGTTTGAATGTTGAACTTCACAACAGCTATTGTGATTCACTTTTTTTACTGATCAATTGAGTGGTTATATCATACATGATAATCTATTATTGCGATGGTGTATTGATGTCTGGATGTTTTTTTTTTTTGTTTTTTAGAGTATGCAACAGAACAAGGTGGTATATCTGCGGATGTTATAAAGAAGGCGTTCAATGCTACTGAGGAGAAGTTTTTTCAGTTTGTGAAGCATCAGATGCCTGTTAGGCCGCAAATTGCATCGGTTGGATCGTGTTGTCTTGTTGGTGCTATTTCTGATGGTGAATTACATGTTGCTAATCTTGGAGATTCGCGCGTAGTGCTTGGGCAGAAAGTTTCTGATGGAGGAAAGCCTAGAGTGGTTGCAGAGCGATTGTCGAGAGATCATAATGTTTCATATGAGGAGGTGAGGAGGGAGGTGGAAGCACAGCATCCTGGTGATTCAGCAGTTGTTGTATATTGTCGTGGAGTTTGGAGAATCAAGGGTATAATTCAGGTATTATGAGTTACTCTCTTTAAGTTCACATGATAATGGTGTTAATCAATGAACCAACCCCTGGTTGTCGTATAGATATGTTGAATACAGGCTCTTTGAGCTCATTTCCTACCAGTATTATACATTTCAATGTAAAACATGGTGATCTTGCTCTAGGATCATGTTAGAATTTGATATCATGTTTAATGCCTGTAGGATGTTGTCAGCATCTAAAGGTTGGATCAACAGAACAGCCTTAGATCATAAATGTTTCTTACAAGGAGGTAAGTGATGGCTTATCTCTAACTCAGTTGATTGTAATCTTAGAAACAGGGCATTCCATGTAGGATTGCATTATCAATTTATCATTGGACTTTAGAATTCACTTGGAGCCCGGTTTCTGGATATAGTCAAAGCTAAAAAGCAATTATCGTGAACTATTATAGGATGATCGTTTGAATGGTGTTGAAGTTGAAGTTAATGATGAGCAGAAATCTAATCATTGGCCTGAGTTTGCTGTATTTGATTTGAACATAGAACTTGCAGCAGTTAGCATGCTCCTATCCTCCTGCAAAAGTTAACTTGAGAAAATGTCATCTTGTATCCAGACAATAGTCTGACTCCCCGGAGATGATTACATTTATTGAAATTAGGTGTCCTAGTAATTGATGTGTGCTCACTGCTCATGCTACTAAAAAATCAACTTCCTTTTACCCTAAATTATTAAACAGGATATGTTTAAGATTATCAGAGATCCTCATATCTCCAGCTAACATGTTAGGACAAAATCATCATTAAATTTCAGCATTTTATATCCCTATACCAATCATATAAAAATAGCCGGAGCCAAGCCGAGTTATATTTAGATCCTTTTCGCTCTATGCTTTCTGAAAAGATAGTTATTCTACACACCCTGGAGCCGAATTATCTGCAAATGCTTTTTTTAATGTGGCATCTTATTCCCAATTATTTTTGTCTTTTCTCTTTTGATTCTTGAGAAGCATCATGGCACCTTTGATCTAAAAGGCATTATGCCTTACCTACTTTTCTGGGAACCACATGTTCTACTCTGGACCATCCAAATGATATGTATATTCTACTTCAACCTAATCTTTATGGATACATCATAGTACATGCATATGGCTGATAAGATAGAGACTTGCAGTGATTGAAACAAATAGAATCGATACCCACTAGCTGCTCCTTTTTTTCCTTGCTTTCATGTTGATTGATGTTTAATAACTTGCCAATTATCCGTCTTCTCAGGTATCAAGATCTATAGGCGATTTCTATTTAAAGAGACCTGAGTTTCACAGGGACCCACGTCTTCTGCAATACGGACACCGTGTTCCTTTGAAAAAGCCTGTATTGACAGCAGAACCTTCCATCATTTCTAGAAAACTTAAATCACAAGATTTGTTTTTGATATTTGCTTCAGACGGGCTTTGGGAGCATTTGAGCGATGAAGCAGCAGTTGATATTGTTTACAGAAATCCAAGAGCAGTAACTTTAACTTTTTAACTCGTTATAAACACACACACATGTTGCACACCTCTTGCTTTTCAGTGTTGGGACGAAAAGTTTCTGATTAAATGTCTCCTGTTTCAGGGAATAGCAAAAAGATTGGTAGGAGCAGCGATTCGTGAGGCGACAAAGAAAAGGGAGTTGAGATACAAGGATATAATGAAAATAGAAAGGGGCATCAGGCGTCATTTCCATGACGATATATCTGTGATCGTAATCTATCTTGATCGCGAGAAAGCATCCAAACACACCAATGTAGGATTCACAACTGCGCCTATTGATATCTTTTCTCATAGTGAGGATAAATTTGTGGAAGACCCCCTTCTGTTGGAGAACTGAGTAAGCTACAGGAACTAGTGGAACAAGGACCCAACAGTGTAAATACTTCTAAAACCAGTTTTATAACTTTTGTTTTTTGGTGCTGAACAACATATTCCTTTGTTTATTGGTCAATGAATTTGGGTTTATGACTTATATGCATTCCTTTTCTTATTATTTCACCTTTGTATGATTTGATGTGATTTTTTAACATTATACTTATCATAGCAAACAAGTTGTTTGTCATGGAGAACAACCCTGCACCCCTTTCTTTACCAAATCATCTTTCCTAACAAGCACTAGTTTAGTCTCCCATGGTTGGTAGAATTCACAGAGGTACGGCATAATGGAAGTGAAAAAAAACCGGTACATATAGGAACTAGTTTGGAACTGATAAAACCGTAGGATCCTAACCAGTTTGTATACCTCATTTTTATACCAGATTGAATCTGAAACCAAAACAGTGAACAGCATTTTAACCGGAATTTAAATGGTGGCAAACGGAACCGACTGAATCAAACCAGTTTTAATCTTAAACTGATTTTGACTTGAAACTGGTTAAGAAACCAGCTTTATGCACCTCTACGACAGAGTACTGAAAGAAGAGTAAAACAAACTGTGATTTTGAAAATCATACAATACCTTCACCAGTTATCCAATTGTGTGGACTTCAATAAACGCCATACACAGGTCTTTCAAGTAAACACAACAAAAACTACAAAAAAATCTAAGAATTAATCATTATTTACTAGTACTACTATTATATTACCGCATAACCTCATAAAAAGAGTCTTATTGTATAAAGAAAAAGAATTGAAACATACAATTTACACAAGTTCAAATCAAACCTTTTTATTTCTTCTTCTTACAACTAAGGAACATCGAAACATATCCAAACCACCAAACACAACACCCCCAACAAACCTCAAACCTAAGGAACAATCTTGTACCCTTTCATCTTATCAATCCAAGAAACCAAAGAAGACTTAGAGTTCCTGAAGCCCAAAAACCCATGCTCTTTACTCTTGTTCATACTATCCAACATACACTCACCCCCAAGAATCAAATCCACAAACCACCACACCCCAACCTCCTCCAACTTAGTCTCCACAAGCCCCTTCTCCCTCACAATCTCATCCCAAACAACCCCTTTATCCTTCATCATCTCCACCATACTCACCCTCTCATCAAACCCACCATTCTCCACCTCAAACTGCTCACACAACACCTTCCAAAACTGCTTCCACTTGAACACATCCCCATTGCTGATGTTAAAAGCCTCATTCTTCGCGTAGGGCTCGACCGCAGCCCATATGTGCTGCTCCGCAATCAGATCAGCATCTGAGCAATCCGAGTAACACTCCCACGCCTGTTTCGTCCCCGGAAACTTCATCGCAACCCCTTCGTGTTTGCAGATCGTGGCGTAAACGCATAACGCCCCGATCAAGTTCATCATACTGTAAGGTGAGAACCCGAATATCACCCCCGGGCGGTGGACGGACCATGTTAGCCCCTCCTTGTGCTGCACGGATTCGAACAATATATCCTCTTGGGTGTAGTAAAAATTAGGGGCTTCAAGCCTAGGTAAATCCTCATGAAAAGGGGGATCATGGGCTACTTTACCAAACAACTCAAAAGGACCAATATAATGTTTCCTACCAGTTTGCAAACATATATGTTGCAAATTGGGGGAATTAGGGATCACTGCATCCAGTACATTTTTAAACATCTTACCATTAACCTCACAGTTGTCCGCTTCCGTGGGCCGATTGGCCCACGTAACGTAGAACAGATGTGTGACGTCTCCAAGCCCGGCGAGCTTGGTTAGGGTGTCGCCGGGATCGGAGACGTCACACTGGATGTAGTCGATGGGATGATCGGCGTTCCATTGGGGGCGAGGGCGTCTAGCGACGCCGTACACCTTCCATGGGCCGCCGGGGGTGTCCGAGAGTGGGAGTATTTCAGCGAGGCTGTTGCCGACGATGCCGGTGACGCCGATGATCAAAGCAACGCTTTGGTATTTGGGTGGTGCATCGTCCACATCGAGTTTTTTCTGGTGTATAATGGATGTTTGTTAGATTTGATTATAATAAGAATAATCTGAAGATGTGAGTTGAGACTTGAGATGAGATTCAAGGATCCATGGATATGAAGATGTGTGTTTGTTTGTTTACCTTTGCAGCGCCGATAGCTCCGGCCCACCACCAGCTCATGATGATGATGATGATGTTGATGATGATGATGATGATGATGATGAGATGATGGATCGATGGATATGAATGGATCGGTGGAGGAGGTTGCAGGTGGTGGTGGTGTGTTTTATATTGATTTGTTATCTGCGTTGTCACGGCTTCATAAGGTCGGTGATCAGATGTTCATTTTGTTTTTCTTTTATTATATTGTTTCTTTCCTAACGCAAACATAATGATTGGTTGTTTCTACATAATTCCACCGTTAAATATATGAACGATTTTATATATTGATAAGTTTGATATTTTTAATTAATTTCAAGGTATTGTTAAAAAGGGTGATTAATATAAATATTGCTTTGTTTCTTCAATTCGGTGCCAATTTATATGTTTATAACTAGAGTGTGGATATTGAGACACACCAAAATTATAAATTAACACTTTAAATTTTTATACGGGTCGTATAATCTAATACAAGTCATATAATTTTATATGGGGTGGATAATCCCTCTATCAGTTCCTTGAATTTTTCCTCGTAATCAATATTAAAATTTGTTATACGTGTCATATAGCCCTATATTTGTCGTATACGAGGTCGTATATAGCTCTCTGATAGTCCCTAAAATTTTCTAATGTATAGACACCCATATTGTCTTAGGGTGTAATCATATTGATTAATCCATTGGTGAGTAATCGAGTTCTTATTGTCTAGATCATTAATTTGGTTGCACTTTGTTTCTTAGATTTTGAAGTAGTTTCGTTTTCAAAATACCATATGATGCCATAATATTTGTTGTCTTTATCTTATGCAAAATTGTTGTTGTTGCATTTTGTTCTTAGATCTTGAAGTTGTTTCGTAATTAAAATACCATGTTTTGACATGGTGGCTCTAGTATCTTTGATCTTTTGTTTTTTTTTTCCCTACGTATACAAATATAGGGTCTAATTTTTTAACCTTGGATCTAGTTGACTTCTACTCTATAGGATGCAATCTCGTTTTGATGACGTTCAGGCTTCATCTCAAAATCCTAAATTCTTCATTCATCTTATGCTAGTGATTTTTGTTAGCGATTCATCTTCCTCAGTTCGATTAGATGGATCTACGTATCTATAGGTTTGGTTTACCTATGGTTTAAATCATAGTTCTAGAGTTCTGCTTTATAACCTTAGAAGGCTACAAATCGCTAATTGTTGTTAATCTTCTATCATTTTTTGTATGTCTAAAAGGTTACAAGCCACAAGTTGCTATTAGGACACCTCTATTGTGAAGAACTTATTACTATCTTCTACTCTGTAATTCTACAGCAAACACTTTAATCTATATAGGCATCGTTTGGCCGGTTAGAGGTATCGACATTTACTTCATAGTACCATCACTACGAAGAACTGCAACAGTACTATTAAGGGGCATTGACGATGGATCCTAAGATGGAGCAGGTGTGGAGGAGGCACCAAGATTTGGATAGGGTAATAGCTAAGCTAGGATGACGCTCATACCTAGGTAAACTAAAAGAGAAGAGTGGTTGGACACCTCGCAAAGCGAATCCTTCCGAAGATTTTCAGTCGTTGACGTGTATAGGACATCACTTTGTTTCCTTTCTATTTTATATTGTAAAATACTCTCTTGAATATTATTTCTTGTAGAAGTGCAATATAAATATGGTTATAATCGAACTCTTTACGATAATTAAGGAAATACAATCAATACATAAATACAAAATATGACAAATATATAAAAAAATATATTTGTCTAATAGTCCCCCTTAGTCTAGGTGGAAGGAGCTCGAATGTGCAGACTGTCCTTGAAGTGATGAAAAAGATGTTTGGGGAGATCTGACTGAATCAAAGGCTTTAGTGAATAAATCAGCAAGCTGATTTGACGTATCCACTTTGACTAACTTAATCAAACCCTTTTCTGAGCAATCTCTCAGAAAATGATATCTTATTTCAATATGTTTTGTTTTACTATGTTGCACAGGATTAACAGTTATAAA
>BJCM01064862.1:0-13069 GCA_018326385.1 Flaveria bidentis | reverse complement strand
TAAAGGCAAACATTTTATTGGAATATTTAATTACCTAATCTGTAAAATGACCTTTTATTTTTTTTCTTGTCATTTTGTCCTTTTATATTAAGAAATTGAAAATAAAGTATCTAGTGGAAACCACGACAAAGTTACTTATTAACATGACAAATTACATTACGGCATATTCTATAACTTTGTTATAGTATTCGCAACATACTTTTCGTCTTCATTCGTATAATTATATTAAATTTTATTATTATTTTTTCTTTATTTAATTAAATAATATATATTTTTATCATTACTTTTTTCTTCTACACTCACAACCACATAAAATATATTAAAAACATTATAAGGTTTTGAACAAATAGTAAATTTCTCGTATCCTTCACTCATAACCACTTTTAACCGTATCATATAATATAGGAAATACAATCACATAAATTTAAGAATTAGACTGTGATTGCTTTGACTACATGCTTTACTAAAATCGACATGTTGATAATCGATTAATTGTTATCGTCTCTTTTGTCAACAATTGTATTTTTTTTATCTTAGACGTTAACTATGTTCTCATAAAGACTAATCAAACTGATGGCCCAAAACGTGATTAAACAACTTCTTATTAGAGTCGGGTTTTGTTCAGACTTTCAAACATTAAAAAACCGGATAACCCGAATATATTAACGTAAAACCTAAATACTAAACCTAGCAACACCCCTAGTTAGTAGGATTGATTGATTAATTAGCTATTTAAGCTTTAAAAACATCACATATCAACACACAAAATATGATCTATAACCTATAGTTAATTTAAACAATTACGTATTTTTAAGAAAATAAATGCTAAATATTGACCTCTATTAAGTTCAGTTTCAATTAAATTTTCCCTGGTATATTTTTTATCCAGAAATATTTCTAAAAGAAATTAGAAATTGTTATAGATTCGTTATCAGGTAAGTTTTCAAATAAAAAAGTCCAAAATGTGAAAGGTATAAGAAGTAATATTAACTAATAATCTTCTTAATTAACGTTTGAGATCAAATTATAGTAAAAGAATTTGTTAAATATATATTTAGGTTTGACTACTTTTGTTTACTTTTTTCAAATTATCATAATTCAAATGTTCATAACTTTTGTATGTGACATTATTATATATACAATTTACACCATAAAAATATTTGTTTTTTAATCTTTAAAGAGAGTACAATATCATTATATAAGAAAATATTTCTTTTACATTTTTCAGCTAGTATGATTTTTATTTGTCATTGTGTCTTTGCTTTAGTCCATAACGTCTTTTTTTGTTATTTTATTTTTCTAAAAACTATTATATTTTCTATTATGATGAACTCTAAAAACCATAATAGTAAAATAGTTTGTTGTGTACTTTTACTATGCAAAATACAATGATGAAATAAATAACTAAGTAATCTTAAACATGGGAAGCATGACAAAATGATTCATTTGTGTTTTTTTTCTAATTGTTATTGTGTTTTCTTAAACACTGTGAGTTTTGAAAAACACATCGGTGAAATAATATTGTTGTGTTCTTATAATCGTAAAAGACAATAATAAAATAACAATAAATTTATATACTACATAAAAATAATAACAAAAATAACACGAGATAATCTAAGACATAACACACAATAAATGATTTGACGTATTAGACGCCATGACCTAACATATTAATAACAATGACCATAAAGACTCCCATTTAAAAACATTATGTCCAACTCATAATGTCTGTTAGACTTTTTGAATTAAATATCATTTTTATTATAACCCTACGTTCTTTTAAAATATTTACACAATATGAAGTAACACTATATTTTTAACGTTTATTAAGTGCTATCTATCTGGTATGTTCATATTATGTATCCAATTATAACTTTTGAGAATCATAGATATGGTATAAATAATTTGCAACTCATTTTTTTAACATTAGGTAAGGGACTCGGCGTACAGAAATTGGATATTGTTTTGGTTTCTTCTACACAACCAAATGTGAGATATTAACATTTTCTATACTTTTAGTTTTTGGACAAAATTGTTAATTAACATCAGTATAAAATGAAAAAAACATAGATCATAATTGTATAAACTTTTAAAGATATTATTAACTTGCTCATCTGCTGATGCGGTGAAGAAAAGGAAACGATATACTAAAGAAAAATGTTATGATTTCGAGGAGGATGTGATTGAGATGGCCGAAGAGGTTAGGGTTGAGAAAGAAAAGAGGTCAAAGAAGAAAGCTGATGAGAGATAAGTTAAGAGAAGGACTAAACATAAACATCAAACTTTCATTGAGTCTTGAAGGAGGGAAGAGAGAGCGAGTTTGGATGAGAATGTGATAAGAAATCTCAATGCATCTCTGGCTAATGAGTTAAGTATGATCAAAACCAAACTTACTAATTAAGAGTTAAGGGAAAAGCAAAAGGATGAGGTGATCAAAGGAATATCTAAGATGTTGATGAATCAAAACAAGTTGATTAAGAGATTGTTTGAGGAGGGAAATGAGCTGAAGGCTGCAGCCGGCTTACCAATCAGCTAACTCAGACTGAGTTAGATGATTTGACTGACACTACCAAGTACTTATTTTTAAATATGAGTACATCTTCCCGGGCAGGAGAGGGCACATCTAGAGCAACAGCTGATGAAGCAGGAGGATCTGGAGAAAGGGAGGGAAGTGTGAATGTGGAGAATGTTGAAGCTGGTTTTGTGAACATGCACTTTGACTTGGAGAAAGATTTGGTTGGAGAAGAGGTGGTAAGAGAGAATCTTGCTGAGAATGTTGAGACAACTGCTGAGAAAAGATTGATTGGTGAAGATGAAAATGATGAGCAGTTAGTTGAGTATGATTCTGAACCCGAATATTATGAGGTTGATGAGAGACCTCTAACCTATGTTGCTAAAAAGGGTGATGATGATGGAGATGTGTTTGAAATGGAGAAGGAAGATTGGTTTGCTAGGGAGAAAAAGACTAAAGAGATAACTCCTTTATTCCAAAACTTGGAAAGGTTGAGTAAATCTAGGGTTGATAAAAGGATCATAAGCTGGAAGTATAACCCCGGCTCAAAATGTTTATGATAAATAGGAGAGGGTGAGGCATTTCTCATCTCCACAAGAGGAAGGCATTCAAGACCTTGCCTAAATGGGACTTGAGGAGGCTGGTTGTGCTGCCATTGCTTAATGCTCATCTGAGTGAGAGAGCCATGCTACTAGAAAAGGAGATCAAGAATGGGCTGAATGATAATTTTAATTCATTTAGGTTCATGAAGGCTAAGAGTAGAAGATCAAAAAAAGATAAGGATTGGGAGACTAGAAAATGAAAGATTGTGTTGAGGGTGAAACCCCCAAAGACAGTGAACAAGGTCAGATTGTCAGATCCCCTTCCCCAACGATTAAAAAATTTTGAGAAGTGGTTTTATGATAACAATACGGGGGAGGCTGTGATCAGGGTAAAAGGTAGGGTTGAGTTCAGACTGTTTGATCCTATGGAAGTGTTTGGATTCTGTGATGAAGACCTGTTGGTTCTTTGTGAAAATCACATCAAAGCAGGGGAAGGAGAGGAGACAAGGAAAAAAGCCAGTATGTTCATGACAGTGGCTAATAAGGTTAGAGGTGTGAGGAAAGAAGTGAAGGAGTTGGCAGAGAAGGTTAGAGCTCAAGATGAATTTGATATGAATGTGAGGGTTTTAATAAGACAGTTTGAGCAAGCTAGTGCTCGTTCCGAGGGAGATAATGAAGCAGGAGGTGATAAGAGTGAATCAGTTGCTGAAGCTCCTGAGGAAGAAACTGCAGGAGCAGATAAAGATATATAAGAGGCAGCGGGGGAGTCTGGAGTTGACTAGTCAAATCAAGACAAGTGAAGGCAGTGAGGTCCAACCTAAGCGGATATTGAAGATCAAGTGTTAGTTTAGATTAGGTTATGTTTATATTACTTTGTATGTTGTTTATTTTGTTTAGTTTTGTGGTCCAGCAAAACTATGAGCGAAACTGTAGTTTCGCTCATAGTCAAGTGCTTAGTTCACCCGACGAAACTGTTGTTTCTGCCGGGCAAAACTATAGTTTCGGCAGCACAGTTTCGCTGACTACGAAACTGTCTGCGAAACTAGGACTGCTATATATAGATTTGATCATTTTCATTGTGGGCATCCTTGCAATAACCCTAATCGTTTATCATTGTTGCAAGAGCCTTTTGTAAGCAATTATTCACTGAAATATAATGGTGCTTTGTTATTATTAATGGTATTGACCATTATTGTTCTTAATTATTTACTTTGAGATTGTTCGTATAATTATTCATCTTTGTTATCTCATCATTGTATTTGATATTGAACGGATCAACAACTCATTTGTACAGCAAATCGATTAAATGGACCAATATCATCTCAAATACTTTATAAGGTAAACATAATATGACCCGACATGTCTTAATCGATATTATTATTATTATTATTTTAATTTATTACCACTATGTGAATATTTAAATATTAATAGTTATCGGTGATGGTTGTATTAACTGTTATACCATGTAAATCTTTTTCCCTTGTATCCATAATCTTATATGATGTAAGTAAAAACATCATGTATGATGATGGAGTGATCCCAAAGGGTTTTGAAGAAGGTGATGCTCAAATATGATAATAATTACACCTTAACCATTACAGATTTTTTATAGGATATTTACCAAAATGGCCAGTTGACTAATTAATATTTACATAATAGCCTTTGATTATAAAAATACCAAAGTAGACAACAAATGAGATTTGGACACGTGGCAAACTATCGCTGGAAGACGATACAAAAACATGTTGTATCGCCAAAAAGCAAGTCCAGGCAATACACTTTTATAATATATCGCCCTTGTCTCGCCATGATATTAGAAAACAAATCAAATCTCGCCCCGTCTCGCCCTAACATGGTTACGTATCGCCAAAAACATCAAATCTTGCCGGCGAGACGTATCTCCGGAATTCCTGTTCCGTCTCTCCTTTCTCCCTTACCGATCTGGGGCTCTGTTCGGTTGGGCCTCTGTTCGTCTGGGCCTTACATGGACCTCTCTTGGGCCTTACATCCGCCTAGGCCTAATGTAATATGGTATATCGGCCCACCCAAATATAAAATCTTAAATATAATATTAAGTATAATACTACAATAATTTATAATGTAATAAATTTATAATTAATATATTCTATCTACCATAATTAATGTAATAATACTATATATAATATGGTAACACTTAAAAATTTATAACACACAATTTCATCCATCTTCCATCTTATCTTATTTCACACATATATAAACTTTCAAACATGTTTGTTAACATTGTGGTTTGCAGCTGTGGAAAATGAAAGTTTAATAACGAAGTCGATGAGTATGTTCCTGTAAGAGTTCGGGGTAATCGACAAACAATCTCTTTACCGGTCAATATTACATTTGAAGAATTAAATAATCTTGTTTTAAGTATATTTGGTTTTAAAAAGCGTATAAGATTATGTTATAAAATGTCTACGTACACTCGTTCAATTGACATATTGAATGATAATGACTATTTGTTTTTTATAAATCTTATTATTAATGATCCAAATCATATTTTTACCTTATATGTTAGTGAAGAAGATGATGCTGGTAGTAGTTTCGCAACAAAAAAAATAATGATTTACAAGAAGAAAATTTTGATTTAAATGATAGTTTTGAAAAAAAGATTTTTTTTACTAATTTTGATGAAGATTATGAGTTTAGAATTTCAGTTATAGATTATCATACATTGCCTGATTCTTTGCCTGATCCCATAGATAATGTATTTAAAAATTATAAGTCATCATCTTCAAATATAAAAGAAGATCAATGTTTTAACACTAAAGATGGTCTGCAACTGGAACTAGGTAAAATGTGTGTTAATTATTGATTTGAGTTAAAAGTCGAGCGATCATCAAAAAGAAGATTTGAAGCATCATGTTGAAACAAAGAATGCAATTGGCGTATTAGAGCATATGCGTTTGAAAGTTCAAATATTTTTCAAGTTAGGTATTTTAACGATATTCATACTTGTTCGAGAACGCAGACTTATCCCAATATTCGTCAAGCTAACAAAAAGGTTGTTGGTCATATTATTAAATATCAACTTAAAGACAGCAGACGAATATATCGTGGTAAAGAAGTTATGAATGATTTTAGGTTAAATTATAAAATTGATTTATCTTATCAACAAACTTGGAGGGGGAAAATTATGCTCTTCAACTTTTAAACGGGTCACCTAAGAAATCATTTGAAGATCTTCCCGTTTATTGAAGTTAAAGAAAGCGAACTCCGGAAGTGTGACCCACATTACAACAGATGAAAGTGGACGTTTTGAATTGTTTTTTGTGGCTATCGGTGTTGCGGTAAGTATTTTTGTTATCTTTTATAAATTATTATATAATATTATTCACTAAATTAATTTAATTTTTTTATTTAGATTCGCAGTTTTGTGAGATATTTACGACCTTTGATTGTCATAGACGTTCCACATTTAAAAGGTAAATATTTGGGTACTATGTTTTTTTCTTTAGCAATGGATGGCAACAATTGAATTCTACCAATAGCATATGGTGTTGAAAAAACAGAGAGTGGAGATTCGTGGACCTAGTTTTTGAGTATGCTTAAAGAGTGTATCGGTATTAACCCGCATTTAGCAATTATATCTGATCGTGCTACATCAATCGATGTAGCGATAAAAACAGTATTTCCCGACGCCTTTCACGGACTATGTTGTCGTCATTTGATGATGAATTTACGACTTAAGTCTATGAAAGAGAAAAATTTTGAGTCGTTATGGTGGCAGACTTGCAAAGCTTACAGGTTATCTGACTTTGAGGATGGGCTGTTTAGATTAACATCTACTCTTCCTCACGTTCAAAATACTTTGTTCAATATTGGTTATGAAAAATGGTCAAGAGCACATTGTTCGGAGAGGCGATATAATATAATGACATCTAACAGTGCCGAGTCTATCAATGCTTTGTCTCGACATGCAAGAAAACTCCCTATCACCGACCTTATTGAATTTTTTCGTGAGTATTTACAAAAGTGGTATCTTAATCGTAGACAAAATGAAGGTAATTTATTGTTTTATATATGTTTATTTTCATAATGTATTTATTGTAAATTATAATTTGTAGTTGTTATTTTTTTACAACAAATTTACAGCACACACTTACTAAATGGGCTGAAAATAAAATTAGGAGAAGAATAAAAAAAGTGTGACGTGGACAGTAACAGGTATCAACGATCATTGCTTTGAGGTTGCCGATGGTGGTAAAAAGGGTTTAGTTAATTTACACAGTCAAACCTGTAGTTGTCGTCAATAGGAATTATCAGGTCTACCGTGTGGTCATGCAATTAATTTTTAAATATAACTGACTGTAGCAACATGACTAATGTTTGGTTTTCAAAAGACGTTTATAAGGAAACTTATATAGAGACAATAAATCCTTTACCAGATCGATCAGAATGGGAAGTCCCTTCAAATTTGGTGTCTCTTAAATCACCATTAATGAACAAAAGACAAGCAGGAAGGCCACGTGAGAACAAACGTATACCCTCACGCGGTGAACAAATTACACCTACATTTTGTAGGAGATGTAAGACAGGACACCATCGTGACCAATGTAAAAGCGCAGCTCCTTCACAAGCAACAACAAGATCAACCGGACGTGGACGCAACAATCGTAATAATCCAAATGCTTATGTCGATACTCAAAGTTTTTCTGATTATGTACGTGAAGCAACTTGTGAAGTTTCATAAAAATAGGAGTTTGATTTAAATCAACCTTAATAAAAAGTGTACTTTGTTTATAACATATTAATGTATTTTCATGTTGTGTTTCTATTGTTTAGTAAATGTTGTGTTCATAGCAAATTTTTGAATTGATAATAATCTCATACATGATAATAATCTCATACATGATAATTCATAGCAAATTTTCATAATGATCTCGTACATGATAATTCATAGCAAATTTTTGAATTGAAAAATAAAAGAAATCTCTCATGTAAAATGCACATTCAATAAACTAGACATTCCGTTAAAAATAAGACCACAATTTTTCCGTGATAATTTACTTCTTTAAATTCTTCTACACGTATCATGCACATATGAATCATAACCCGGATTTCATAATTTTAGAATGAATCGAAGAAGATAACTATTTTTTATTATTTTGATCAGTATTATGTAGATAAAAAAATCAATTGATAGTAGAACGACACAAATTATCCAGGAATTTTAAACAAATGAACTTTTTTTACTTGAACATCAATTTATAATGCAAGAACACAAATTAAAAAAAATAAAAATAACATATAATAACGTAAATCGAAAAATATTACAAAAGATTACGATATGACATAAAGAAGCGAGATATGGGCGAGATATGGTCGATATGTGGGCGATCATAAGGCGAGACGTATCTCCAGGTACTTTTTATGAAAAGCTACCATTTAAGCATGTAGACCTAGGCGATATTCAATCGATAGGTGGGAGATATGTAGGCGCTACACAGACGCCAGGTATCTCCAGTTACTTTTTTTGAAAAGCTGAGATTCCTACGCTTTCCTAGGCGATATCAGGGCGAGATGATTAGACATGTATATCGCTTCTGCTACGTGTAAGGGTTTGATTGGGGTGGCGCTTAGTACAGGGCGAGATGATTAGACATGTATATCGCTTGTGCTACGTATATCGCTTTTTGCAAATGTTGAAGTCAATGGCCGATACGGTAATTTTCCTTTTTTTATTTAAAAAAAATAAAGTAATGAAGTAAATAATGGGCGGGTTTAGATGAAAATGACAAGAGAAATTATAAGACGAAAATACCATTGGGATAAAGGCACGTGGTGTTAAGATAAAAATGATTGATATTATTAAAAGGACCACTACACACCCATTGTCTAAAGTTCAGGGGGCCCATTTCATCATCGATTCATATAAGCATAAAGCATCATCATCATCATCAATCAATCATCATCCTATATATATATATATACTTCCTCCCCCTTCAATTAAGTAGGGTTTTGATTTGTGTAACACATACATAGATACATAGATACATAGAGTTGTGAGAGAAATCGAGAGAATGGAGGCTTATACTTTGCATCTAGCTATGGCGGCACTTGTGGGAGCTTCGTTTGTTGCAGTTTCGGCTTACTATATGCACCGGAAAACCCTAAACCAGCTGCTGGAGTTTGCCAAATCGGTTGAGAAGGAGAGGGAAGCTGGAGAAGAGGAGTATTACAAGAAGCAGAATAGCATTGACAAGACATCGCACCGGCGCTTTCAGGCAGGTCGGAGAAATGGATTCTATCGTCGGGCTTCCACGTCCTTGCCTGACGTCACCTCCATTTCTGGCGCTCATGATGACGATGCTCTTCCACTCGGATTGCCTAAACTCCATACCCTTCCTGAAGGTAAGTAAATGATTTTGCTGAACATGTGATGTGGCTTTGCCCTTTGGTCGTCGCTTAGTTACCTGTTTTCTTGCAAGCATTTGACTTCGTTTTAAAAGATTACAGTAAAATTGCATATGGTTGTTTAGCTAGGTCAGTTTCTTGGAATCACCTTAACTCTTTAAGTTGCTATCCATCTGTTCAATTCTTTTCAAATTTTGTTTTCTAATGCTTGATTGCTGGAATTGTGACAGGGAAATCTACTACTCATAGTGGGCTGGCCAAGAGAGCTTCACTCATACTCAGACCGACTTCTCCAAAGTCTCCGGTTGCAAGTGCAAGTGCTTTTGAAAGCGTTGAAGGCTCAGATGAAGAGGCTGATGTCACTCACAATGCTAATCTTGATCCTGCATACCTTAACTCAAATGGGAATGCGGTAAATTTCATATCCATTATGATAAGTCCTTTTCCCTAAACTTACTACTAAAGACATATACATATGAGCAGGGCCCAGACGCAAGTGTTAATGCAAATGGTGAACAATTGCCCATAGCTGCAGCTACTTTGATTCGGTCACATAGTGTATCTGGTGATCTACATGGTGTACAACCTGATCCTGTTGCTGCTGATATTCTTAGAAAGGAGCCAGAGCAGGAAACTTTTGTACGGCTTAGGATCACTCCATATGGTACTCATTTCTCTTTTTCTGGTTCATCTCTAAGTTTAAAGTAACTATAGAAGTTGGACTACTTTTTCTATATCTTTTAGTCTAGGAGTAACCACCGCAGGTTACTCCTATCTTCTATCTTTTCAAAAGAACAAGTGGAAGGAGAACTGTAGTTCTTTTAGATTGTTACAGTAAGATTCTTCCCCTTTAAGGTAACAGATTGTTTTAATTGTAGACAAAACAAGAATTTCTAGAGTCAAAGAGCAAGAAAGGATTTTCTGAAAATTATTGTTAAGTGTTATATTTACAAGTTAAAATATGGAAATTCCAAGCCTTTGACTCGGTTGGAATTTACAATTGGCATAGAAAAACGTTTGGTAAAAAGAGAAATAAAGGGAACAGAGGTAGAAAGAGATTAAGAGATGAGAAGAAAGAGTCATTCTACAGAAGTCTAATCAAACCAGTATCATTCAGGTCTACTTCCAATTTGGAACTACATGCACATTAGAACAAAAATAAAACTAACACTGTTGATGATGCTTGTTATTAATTTAACAATAAAAAGGAAGAGCTCTTAATTAACCTAACATAAAGCCAATGATAAAATTAATATTTCTAGCAGTAATACCCTATAATCAGAAATAACGTAATTTTTTTGAATTTCATTTCCTACTATAATAATTCTCTCAAGTTCGCTCTATTACATCTCATTTAGGAAGGCTACAGAGAAAAGTGAGTCCTAATTAATGAGTGTTCAGTTATATTCATTTGGCATATTTGTTTGAATCTGTTAATTGTTTGGTGTTTTGAAGTTGCTGATTAGTTATATATGAACACATCTTATGCTATGAATTTTGGTTATGATGATTCTTAAACACACACATTGATATAGATGTAAATTTTCCTGCTAATGGTGCATTTTGCTATATGAGGCATGGCTTTTGCACTTTTTCTCATAAGAGAACTGAATTGACCTCCCATATGTATCAATAAAATTAAACACCATTAAATTGGTAATTTCATCCTAAATCTATGCCAGAGATACAAAAAAAAGTCAATCAAAACAGGTGATCTACCCACAAATTAGTTCACTAAGTGAAACAGTGGCTTTCGTATGCAAAAGGTAAACAACTAAATTTCATATGAAAAAGCAAAACAATTTATAATGATTTTTTTGCTTGACTGGTGTGTATTAAATTTCATAAACAATTGTACTTGAACATCATACAATTTGATTATTTGCAGAGACACCATCACCTGATGAAGCAGAGGTTTACAGGGCTTTACAGGTTTGCCTTGAAATGAGAAACAGTTATGTGTTTAGAGAAAGCATTGCACCATGGGAAAAAGAGGTCATATCTGATCCTAGCACCCCTAAACGCAACCCGAATCCTTTTGATTTTGTTGCCGAACCAAAAACTGATGTGAGTATATTAAACCATTTTGTACTTTCCACAAAATTATGTTAAATCAATATAAGTTCTCTTGACACAACATTTTAACCATGCTACAGCATTACTTTGAAATGGAAGATGGAGTCGTTCATGTTTATGCAAATAAAGATTGTAAGATCCTTCTTGATGGTGTTATTTTTGTCTATACACACACAAACAAACAAACATACATACATACATATATACACACTCACTCACATGTATGTATGTATGTCATATGTATTTATGTATGTACTTCAAGTGTACTTTTTAACTTCTTGCAGCAAGAGAAAAGCTTTTTCCTGTTGCTGATGCAACAACCTTTTTCACTGACCTACATCACATCCTTAAAGTGATAGCTGCTGGTAATACACGGACAGTATGTCATCACCGGCTTGGCCTTTTAGAGCAGGTTTGTTACTTTGTCGAGTATTTTGTGATAGTTATGTTTTGCAATCTTTTTGGGTGATTTGTTTTCATTTATCTGATTTCAACTTTTTTTATCAAGAAATTCAACCTTCATTTGATGTTAAATGCGGATAAAGAGTTTTTAGCTCAGAAAAGTGCCCCACACCGTGACTTCTATAATGTCCGGAAAGTTGATACCCATGTTCATCATTCTGCATGCATGAATCAAAAACATTTGTTAAGGTTCATCAAGTCTAAGTTGAGAAAAGAACCTGACGAGGTAATAAAATAAATATTGCGTTGATTTGTTTTGCATCTTTGTTATATTGATTTCTGGTAGTGACTTTGTGCTTGCTTCCTTTAGGTTGTAATATTTCGGGATGGGACGTATCTAACTTTAAGAGAAGTTTTTGAGAGCTTGGATTTAACTAGGTAGTCATTTGGATGCCCAATTAGAAATAATTAGATTATCACAATAACTTGTCTAATGATATTCAAATTTCTTGATGCAGTTATGACCTCAATGTTGATCTGCTAGATGTGCATGCAGACAAGAGCACCTTTCATCGTTTTGACAAATTTAATCTCAAGTATAATCCCTGTGGTCAAAGTAGGCTTAGGGAGATTTTCTTGAAGCAAGATAATTTAATCCAGGGTAAGCTTCATCTATTTCAACTTACGTAATATTTTTACTGCGATTTCAGAAACATAAATTTGAAATTCTCTATGAATACCATTTTTGTCAGGGCGTTTCCTTGCGGAGTTGACAAAGCAAGTATTTGCGGATCTTGATGCAAGTAAATATCAAGTAAGTTCTGAATTCTGGAATTGTTTCATGTTTGTTTTCATAAGTAATTCCAATGACTAATCTTTCTGATTTTAAAACCGTTGCATATCACAGATGGCTGAATACAGAATATCCATATATGGGAGGAAGCAAAGTGAGTGGGACAATTTGGCAAGTTGGGTTGTAAACAATGAACTCTACAGTGATAATGTTGTCTGGCTGATTCAGGTACACCTATTAAGTATTATCGACATTAATATTTTACATTTCCTACAATTATATATATATTTTTAATCATTATTTAGTTCAGGATGAGGAAAGGTTTATGAACTTTATGGAGCACAACTTTTTACTGACACT